>CM076576.1:319335796-319511309 GCA_034641835.2 Pinus albicaulis | reverse complement strand
GATATCTGTAGTGATTTTGGTCAATTTTAGTAATCTGGAGTGAATAGAAATGCGTTGTAGATATCTGTAGGGATTTTGGTCAATTTTAGTGATGTAGAATGAATAGAAATGTATTGTTAAGTACATAATTGTGTGTCAAATAACTGATGTCTGAAAACTCTGATAACTAGAAAAGTGACACAACAATGTCAAATAGAGAAAGTTTCCAATGAGCATAGTAAAAAAAGAGCATAAACAATATAAAATACAACTTAATTCTTCTCCATAAAATTTGAACCTATAACCTAAAAAACAAATTATTGGAGAAACTGAGCACGTGCAAATCCTTGAATTTCCAGATGAATTCTGGAAGAAACCTGGTAAGTAACAGTACCAATTAAACGATTTTGGCCCAATAAGCTACTTAGATTTCCAAATGAAGCTGGAACAATTCCTGTGAGGTAGTTAGTTGACAGAGACAGTACCAAAAGTTTTTTCATTAATCCAATCTCAAGAGAGATTTGTCTTTCCAATAAATTCTCTGTAAAATGTACTATCAAATAATAAATATGCTTGCATTACGAGGTTCCATGTAATTTTATTTTTTTTTCCCAGCAAGAAAAAATCGAACTCTGATTTAATATTATATCAAAGTTTACATAATTTCTCATCGACTAGCACTATTCATCATTTTCCACAGAATTCATAATTCCATAGATATACAACTAAACCAGAAAAAGGATGCATCTGCAATCTTAGAATCTAGCATCTATATAGCCGAGGAAAAAAAATAGAGAAACTAAATCCGAAGCATAGTAGATACAAAGCAAAAAACTAGACAACCAACAGAAGAACCTGTCAGCTTTCATTCCAGACATGGGCACAACATATCCACTGGCCCTGCTGGAAAAGTGCGTCAAAAGTCATCCCAACAGAAAATGGCTCGAGTCTAGTAGACGGCACGCTTGAAAGCACTGGAAGCTGATGCATCCTGGTACCAAATTTAGTCTTTTCTTTGAAAGATCGTCAACAGACCGGTTAAGTTCACAATTGATATGGGAGAAAATTACTGACTGGAAGCATCCTTTTAACTTGAGAATCCGACGCAACTTGAGAATCACCATAAATATACACCACATTAATCTTCAACCAGCTGGCACAGTATAAGGCTCCCCATAGGATGATAACCTCCACCCTGTTGTTTGTACCACCTCCAAAATCCAACAAAAATTCTGTGAGTCTTCTGTGGTTTTGTTTATCACAAAACCACATCCTATACCTCATATGAAAAAATCAATATATAAATACAATTCAAATAAATTTTATAAATAAATAATAAATTCAAGAAGCAATCAATCACATGCCTATTTCATTGACCAACAACAGAAAGAAAAAGATCGATGTCCAGAACACCCCTGTTTAAATTGCATAAAATACACAAATCATTCGTCACCTTGGCCAAGCCAGCAATCTGTAATGCCCCAGAATGATTAATGTTGACAGCTGGTCTAGAATTCATAGTGGAACCTTAACAGAAGGCAAGAAATGATGAGTCAAAACATATGCCTTCTCCTACAGATCAAGAAATATTCTTACTTGCTACTGTCAACGAAGAGAGTCAATGAGGAGACAGAGTAGGTACTGTTCGTCAGATTCTGTTTCTAAAATGTCCACATGAAAGGCAAAAAAAAAACTCCATTTGCAGCATGTCTACATTCACTATTTCAGCTTTAAAACATCCAGGAAATAAGTTAAGAATCATACTCCTGCCAGCAAGACCGGCTACATCATCCTGATGAAAACCCATAGTCTGCTCAAGTTCCCCAAAACAAATTCCATGAGTCTTTTGTGGTTTTGTTTATCACAACCCCGCATCCTATACCTCATAAAAAAAATCAATATATAAATACAATTCAAATAATTTTCATAAATAAATAATAAATTGAGGAAGTAATCAATCACATGCCTATTTCATTGACCAACAAAAGAATGAAAAATATCGATGTCCAAAACACCCCTTTTTAAATTGCATAAAATACACAAATCATTCCTCACCTTGGCCAAGCCAGCAATCTGTAATGCCCCAGAATGATTAATGTTGACAGCTGGTCTAGAATTCACAACGGAACCTTAACAGAAGGCAAGAAATGATGAGTCAAAACATATGCCTTCTCCTACTGATCAAGAAATATTCTTTACTTGTTACTGTCAACGAAGAGAGTCAATGAGGAGATAGAGTAGGTACTGTTCGTCAGATTCTGTTTCTAAAATGTCCACATGAAAGGAAAAAAAAAAAAAACTTCATTTGCAGCATGTCTACATTCACTATTTCAGCTCTAAAACATCCAGGAAATAAGTTAAGAATCATACTCCTGCCAGCAGGACCGGCTACATCATCCTGGTGAAAACCCACAGTCTGCTCAAGTTCCCCAAAAAAAATTCCATGAGTCTTCTGTGGTTTTGTTTATCACAACCTCGCATCCTATACCTCATAAAAATATATATATATATAAATACAATTCAAATAATTTTTATAAATAGATAATAAAAATAACAACCAAGCACGCATGTGGGATTCGAACACCGGCGCTCGTGTCACGTTAATAATTATTCAAAACACAATAACGGTTGAGCGTTACGAGAGGGGGCAGAATCGAACCTCGAACCTCATAAGACATTTAAAGCTAAACCCTAGTAAATCCGCATGGAGATGACTCCTGCTCGATGCCTCTCATAAGAAGATTGGCATGTATTGGGATTCCTTGGAAACAAAGATGGGCCTTGAATACTCTAGGCTCCATCTCTGTAATACTCGCAACCTGCCAGTAAATCACATAACTCGTTAAACTCGATACAACCAAATCCATGGTCGATGATGATTCAATCGTCTAACAAAAGATCAAAGGGCTCGATTATGACACGCAGGACACTGTAGGTTGTTTTCAACAAAGACGCCTACGGTGTGGAAACTTTATTTTCGGCCAAAAATAATGTTAATGGCGTCCTTAAGGTCATAATTAGAGGAGACTTGTGTGCCTATGTGGGGTATGACAATACCAATCTCAAAAAAATAAAACTATTCTAAATGTTGAAAATAAACAATAGTTTAGGTTAATGGATAAAATATATTTGGGGATTCTAAGGATAATGATTACCAATAGTCTCTTTTTCTTGGAATTTTAAAGGATCATTGATACGTTCAGTTCCTTTCCATGGAATTACAAAGAAAATATTATAGCTTGGGGATTTTAAGGAAATTTGATGAAATTATAATAATGATTGTTATGAAAGAGAAGATATTAAGTGAGTAAGTGAAGTTTTGTGCTTTAAAATAAAATAGTAAAAAATTATATTAGGATAATAAAATTATATATATATAAACAAGTTTCAAAGATGTTATTATTTGAATGTAGCGTGGGTAATGATAAATGTTTTTTTACCTCTCTATATATTACAATGTCCATATTTTATTAGGATTGGTTGAAATTGGCTAGTCAAGCATCTCTTTGACCATTAGGGAGGATGAATAGTGGGAGAGGGAGAGAGAGAGGGAGAGGTATGAAATCACTTGACTAAGGGGAGACATATGAAAATCACATGGGTTTCCCCACATGGCTCAAAGTACATAGGTTTAGAATATAGTGAAATTTTTAAAGAGAAAAATTTTACTATGAAACTAAAAACCAAAGATTCAAATATTTCTGCATAGAAAGATTGAACTCGAAGCTGAGGATTCTAAATATCAAAAGTGTTTTCTCTTCATTGATATGTATATATTGGGTAAAATTGAATTATGTGTGAATTTAAGCATCTAAGTGTACATAAGCTTCCCACCTGTCATCTATGTCAATTTTCACATATATCTTTATTTGTATGGATTGTGTATATATGTTTAATATACTTATGAAGTATGTTTTTATGGTAAATTTTGAAGCTCGATAGGTATCACTTGGATTTCTAAAAAAAATCGTTCGATCTTGAATCCTGTGGGAATGGATGAAAACATCACTTCCTTAAACTACACCCTCCATTCAAAGACCACGGCGTGGCTTGAAATCAGACACCCTCGTTGTGTGATCACCGGCGACTTATCTTGCAGATTAAAATCACCTCATGTTAATATACATGCTGGTTTCTTCAACAATGCCTCTCAACGGGGCTTGTGTGGTTGCGGGGTATGGCTCCGGGTTGATGCCCACACTGCTTACAAGTTGCATTGGAAAGGTGGTATGGGATGTAACACTAGGGCCGAAATGATTGCATTATGGGGGCTTCTTTGGTTTTCCCTCTCAAATAACATCTACAATTTACACATTTGATTACCACCAACCTTCTAGAAGGAGCAGAGAATGACTGTGCTTCTTCTACAACAAGTCCAAAACTATTCCATCAACCATATTTCTAGAGATTCTAACACAGTTGCAAACTCACTCTCCCAAATGGGCACTCGAGAGATGGATGGCTACATGCACATCACAATTACCACTAATGGAGTAAGGGTAGCGGAAGACAAGATTGCTATTATGTAATGGAATTATATGGCTACTCACATATTTATTTTTATGGTTTTGGTTTCTCAATATTTTGGCATGTTGTTTAGTTATTATCTACTTTATATACAGAATCATAGCTGGAACCTCATCTTACTTTTGGCTTAATTAAGTTAGTACATCTCCTTAAATTTTGAGGTACTGAACTACCTAAATTTCTGAGAATCATGATTGAAAGCTACAACACAAATGTTTGATCAAGTGTAACTGGTTTTTACTTACTATATTAATAAAATGCCATTTTTTTATTTTATTTTATTTTATTTATTTATTTATCTGTTTATTTCTGGAAAACAAAAACTACACCCTTGATTAAAAGAATTTTTATTATTGATATCAAGTAAGGAATATACTTCATAAATGTATTAGATGTGGAACTCTTCAAAATTTTAATTATTCTCTCTCTCTCTCTCTCTCTCTCTCTATATATATAATATTTAAAATATTTTATATAAATATTTCCATTAAAGAATAATTATCGCTTACATTAATTATAGTTTTTTCGGTAAGGATTTCCATCATGCCATGGCTTAGCATAAAGTAGAACTATCATTCTTCATATTTTAAAATAGAAAGTATATATATATATATAGGAAACTATGTGTTGTGGCTTATTTGCATTTACTTTTGAAATATTTCTCAAAACACCAAAAAAAGCATATATGTTAGAAAATGTAAAAAAAAATTATATACCGCAAAATAATTTTTGATTTATATGTTGGTGTATTAACATTATGTGCGGAGATGTGAAGGTGGGTCGAGTCGTGCTTATTCGCGTGCAGAACAGTTTAAGGGTCGACCTGATTGATGAGTTCATAACATTACATGCCAGGGTGGAGTCGAGTGTCCCCACCTCCACTTGCCATGCCATCCATACCTTTATCACACATCGCACATCGCAAGCACAGGAGGAATGGCGCTCATGAATATTTTATGAATGTCGAAATGCGAAGTGCGACAAGGTTTTATATCGCTAATTTCTATTTGCGATCTACCCCACCTCCACTTGCCACATCATCCCTACCTTTATCGCACATCGCACATCGCAAGCTCAGGAGGAATGGCGCTCATGAATATGTTATGAATGTCAAAATTCGAAATGCGATAAAGGGACAGACGCGATAGTTTTCAAAGGAAAATTTGAATTTATTTAAAGTCCAGGATTATGTGCAGTTGCGTTGTTTTATGAAGAAACGTGAATGCGAGCAGTGGACTCGGGTAAGGGACCCAACACAGAGCAAAGGATAAGAGAAGACGGAATTTTGTGGGCACAAGCAGAAGAGACAGAGTCAGGAAAAAGAAGACATGATAACATTGTTTGAAACGTAGAGGCATAGGCAGAGTCGGGAAAAGGGAGCACATGGTGGCACTGTTGGAAACGCAACAGCTGGGTCAAGTCGGGAAAAGATGCGTTATTGCATAACAGTTCGAATACCACATCAGAAACAGAAAAGAGATGACAACAAGCAGAAAAGAAATATATTGAACTCTAGAAGAAAAGTAGGGCAAGGATGTCCAATATGTCAGGGAGACGCATCAAAAACAAGTCAGATTCAACAAAAAGAATAATATTTCAAGTTTTAATTTTTTTTCTTTGTTTGTTAAGATCGAAGCTATACTGATGTCCTCAATTGCAATGTAATAAGTAGTTTTAAGAGTTTAGTTAGTGGAAGTAGTTTCAAGAAGTTCTAGCAGTTACGAACTGTTTTTGATTTATTTAAGAAAGATAGAAAGAAAGAATAGGGGTTCCGAGTTTTGGACCTCTGGAAGACTAAAACCTTGGTACTTATTTTTCTGATGGGTGAATGAAAGAAGCAACAAGTTTCCTGCAAGTGTTGATGGTGATTCATGTTTCTTGTGTCATTTTATGTTGTTTCTTCCTTGAATGAAGTGAAGTAAAGAAGCATCCAGTCTCTAATTTACGTTTGTAAGTAAGAGTTAAATAGCCTTAATAAGTGCTCCTTCACTCCAACTCCTCTCCCTTCACAAATTATCTCTGGAACTTAAAATTAATAGATTCTATGTTTACAGCATATTATTTTGAGTTTCCTCTCTCTCCATGAATTCTCTCTGAAACTTAAAAGTAATAGATTATGTGTTTACAACATATTATTTTGAGTTTCTTCTCTCTCCATGAATTCTCTATGAAAATTAAAAGTAATAGATTCTATGTTTAAATCATATTAATTTGAGTTCGCTCTACAATTCTGCTTTTCCATTCAAATATCAGCAATTAATGGCATTGTAGAGTCTTTCATTGTAAAAAATTATTAAGGGTTTAAGAGAATTAGTTTCCAAATGGATTGAACGAAGACCACCTGATATAATTACTTTTGTGACACATTTTTAAAAAATATCTTAAGCATTGATTCCTTTCCACATCCAAGGAATTGTCTCTTAAGATACAAAATTTTCTGGCGTTGTTGCCCGCGACAAAGAGACGAAGTTTATTCTCCTTGGTTTTTTCACACTATTTCTTCTAGTTGTTCAGTGAGGAGTAAATATTGGTTGTGTTTGTTATTCTTAGAATTCTAGCTCACAAAAGGCCTCACACGAGGTTGGATACCTCACAGCGGAAGGGCCCTGCTTTGTAACACCCTGAAAGATTGGTTTCTAAAAGGGTTTAGAAACCCAAAACCCCCTCAAAACCTAGTCCTACACTGTCTGCTCCTGGCAGTAGTTCTAGTAATCCTTTGTTTGAAGATATCTCTAAAGTACTTCCTTTCTTGGAACAAGATTCACCTTTCACACCAATTTATTTTCAAGAACCTAAGTTGGAAGAAAACCCCTTTGAATCTGTTTCTTTTACTTTTACTCAAGCTCAACAAACTCCAGTTGCTATTCCCTCTGCCATTGTCCATCAATCCACTCCCATATCAATTTTACCTCCACCTCCATTCATTTTCACAGTAGGTTCATCGACTACATCTAACCAAGGGACATTCAATCAAGGTGCAAACATGGCTACACTGACCTTTTTGTTGAACATATATGCTCCACTTAACCTTCAACAATGAATGAATGTGATGCCTTAAGAGTATCTTAAATTACTCTCATGTTTTACTGGATAAGATGAAATAACTGCAGAAAAACACTTGCCTATGTTTTGTAACTTTGCTGAAAATATGAATGTAGAACATCTTGATGTTGTAATGAGGATTTTTGTTCAGTGTCTGGATGGAGAGGCTAGAAAGTGGTTTAAGGGATTGCCAAATAATTCTATTAATACATGGGAAGAACTGGAAAATCAATTCACTCAAATATGGGGTGAAAAAAGGGATCATGGATATTCACTAACAGAATTCAATGTAATCGAAATAAAACTAGATGAGAATATATCATATCTTATAAAAAGATTCAATAAATTGTATAACAGTTTCCTGTAGAAATGAAGCCCCCTCCTTTTGGAGCAAAGGTGGTTTTTGTTGGGGCTTTTGAAGCCGATTTTAGTTTCACACTGAGAGAAACGAGATCCCCTACTCTAGAGCAGATACAGACATATGCTTTATAAATTGAAGCTAATATGATTGTAGATGGGAAGGTGAAAGGGAAACAACCAGTCCAAGAGAAGGGGAAAGAAAAAGAAGAATCATCACAAGATCAAAGAATTGAAGATATGACAAAGGTGAAAAAATTTGTCAAATAAGCTAGTTAAGATGGAATTGGAAAGTAAAATCTCCCATAGACAAGTACAACAAAAATGAGGGGATTTAACCCTCAATTCAGAAGACAGCCACTACAAATTTTGCAGAGGGAAAGAAAAGATCAACACCAAGTTCAAGCACCATTGTATATAGAAGCGGCACCCAGAGAGTCAGCAGAAGATGACCAAAAGGAAGCTGAAGATCAAATATATGCTATGTACACAATAAAAGAGGATGAAGAGGAAGATTGTGAAGGAGAATATACTAAAGATAAAGTGTCTTTTTCTGAAGATGAGATGAATGAATATTGTAAACAATTTCTAGATTTTATGCAGGCTGAGTTGCACAAGAAGTATAATTTGAGATCAAGGAAAATATCAAGGCTACAAGATGCTGAGGGTGAACAACAAGACCCTGACCCTCCTCCAATGGCGACTCCACAACAAAAGGACCATGTAAAACAAGCTAGTAATGGGAAGAAACCTGTAAATTCAGTTAATAGAACAGATGTGTAGCAGGGTGAACCTTCCCAAAGCAAATCAGTTGATACTAATATTTTGGAGAGAGTTGTTCCTATACCCGAACAAGCGGAAAATTATATAAAGAGTGAAGAAGAACCTGAAAATAATGTTAAACAAACTCATGCTTTCAGTTTGACAAAAATGTTGGAGAAGGTAAAAATTCAGGTACCTCTTCTAGAATTAGCTAAAATACCAGTCTACAAGAAAGAAATTTTAGAATTTATTAATCTCATACATATTAAAGATATAAGTGACACTGTGAACTTACAAGAAGATAATCCAGTGATCACCTTTGGTCCTCATGTAAAAGAAGTAGATCCTTCTATTCCACCATTCTATATTTCTATGTTGCTTCATGATTTTACTCTCTATAATTGTATGTTGGACTCAGGTGCATCCCATAATCTCATGCCATTTTCTATTATGAAGGAACTAAACTTGTAGTTTGCCAAACCTTACAGGGATATGTATTCATTTGATTCCAAAAGGGTGAAATGTGTTGGGTTAATTAAATATGTAGTAGTTTCTTTGGCACAAATTCCAGCGAAAAGTATAGTCATGGATGTAGTTGTTGCTGACATTCCAGCTAGGTTTGGAATGCTCCTGTCAAGATCTTAGGGAGAAAAGTTGGGAGGTGTTCTAAAATTAGATTTAACTTATGCTATCATTCCTGTTTTTAATGGGGAAGAAAGGAGATTTTACAGGGAAACAAGGTTCGTGAAGACCACTACCAAGAAATATGCGGGAAATTCCCCTATTTATAGTCAAGAAACATAATATCTTTCATGTTTCATGCTGCATGAAGATGCAGAATTTGCTAAATACACGGGGAAGCATCTCTCTTCAACAATTGTATGTAATGAGCCACATTCAAAGAAGATTTGGAAATGCTACTTTAATGGTGCCTACTCTAAGGATGGCACAGGAGCTGGATTCTTGTTGGTATCACCAAAAGGTAACCTCATGCCTTTTTATTTTAAATTAGAATTTGATTCAAAAAAAAATGTAGCTGAGTATGAGGCCTTAATCCTAAGCCTTCAAGTTACTAAACAGATGGGAGTTCAGTGTATTTCAATTTTCGGTGACTCTGAATTGATAATAAGACAGATTAAAAATAATTGTCAGACCAAGAATTCGAGATTAAGATCATACAGAAATGAAGTTTTGGATCTGATAGAGAACTATTTTGAAGCCTTTAATATTCAGTTCATTCTGAGGGAGGGGAATAGGTTGGCAGATTCATTAGTAGTTGCATCTAGTACCTTTAAGCCACCAATGAATCCAAGGTTAAGGTATGAGATTGAAATTAGACATAGACCCTCTATTCCTGACAATGTGAAACATTGGCAGGTGTTTGAAGATGATGAGCAGATAAATAATTTATTGACAATGATTAGAAACTTTGAAGATGTTAAGATAGATCAAGAAGAAGAATATACAAAGAAGAAAGGAGAGATAAGAAACCTTAAGCAGTCAATAGGTGAGCAGAATATTATCCAATTGAATGATAATATACTCCCTAAAGGACTGGTTCCCCTTGAAAGACTATTTGATTTTAATGATGTGGTTGTTAATTCAAAGAAAATACATCAAGAGGAAGAGATGGAAGATTGTAATTTGGGAACTCAGCAAGAGCCAAAAATGGTGAAATTATTCAAGGGTGTTCCCAAAAATTATAAAGAAAGATACATTGATCTTTTTAAGAAGTATATGGATGTGTTTTCTTGGTCATATGAAGACTTGAAAATGTATGATAAAATCATAATACAGCATAAGATCCCATTGAAAGAAGGAATTAAACCACACAGAAAAAAGCTCAGACAGATTAATCCATTAATGTTAGCTCCAATTGAAAAGGAAATGAAGAAATTGTTGCAAGAAAAAATCACAGTTCCTCTTAGATATTCGGATTGGGTTTCTAATCTAGTTCCTGTGAGGAATAAAAATGGAGAGATAATATTGTGTGTAGACTTCATGAATTTGAATAGAGCATCTCTAAAGGATAATTATCCTTTACCTAATATGGATTATGTCTTACAAAAAGTGACGGGAGCTTACAGGATGTTCATGATTGACGAATTCTCTAGGTATAATCAAGAGGTAGTGGATAAGGAAGATCAGAAAAAAGACAACTTTCAAAACCCCCTGGGTTAAGTTTGTGTGTGCAAGAATGCCATTTGGTCTTATGAATGCAGGTGTGACTTTTCATAGGGCCATGGACATGGTGTTTGTAGGTGACAAGTATGTGGTTATATATCTGGATGATGTAATGGTTTTCTCAAGGTCAAATGATGAACACCTGGAACATCTGCAAAAAACTTTTGAAAAATGCAGGAAGTTTGGCATGTCACTAAACCCCAAGAAATCTTTGTTTGCCTTAGAAGAAGGTAAATTATTGGGCCACATAGTTTCAAAACAAGGAGTGAAGATTGATCCAGCAAGGGTGGAAGCAATTCAAACAATTCCTTTACCCAAAAGCAAGAAATATATTTCGAGATTTTTTGGTAAAAATAAACTTTCTGAGAAGATTTGTACCAAACTATGCTGAGGTTGTGAGAAATATAACTGACATGTTGAATAAAAATGCAAAACTGAGATGGGATAAAGAAGCAAGGGAAGCATTTTCCAGAATAAAAGAAGCACTCCAGGAAGCTCTTGTTCTAATAAGTCCTGATTATCAAAAGGTATTTCAAATATTTTAATTTGCTTCTCCCACTACTATTGTTGTTGTATTATTGCAGAAAATTGAGGATAATAAGGAGTAGCCAATGGAATTCTTCAAAAAATTTCTCAGAGATGTTGAGCTCAAATATAACATTTTGGAGAAACAAGTGTATGCATTGGTCAAAGCACTCAAAGGCTTCAGTACTTATGTGGTAAATCCCAAATAACCGCTTATGTACCTAATTCTGCGGTTAAGGACTTGCTGGTTCAAAGTGATGTTGAAGGAAAAAGAGGAAAATGGATAGCTAAAATCCAGGAGTATGATGTGGACATTAAACCCACCAAGTTAATTAAAGGACAAGGTTTAGCAAAGTTGTTAACAGAAACAAATTTTCAAGCATTGGGAATTAACCTCCTGGCACCAGTAGATGGAGCTGATAATGAAGAAGGTTAGGATAAGCCCAAAATAGGTATTCAATACAAGTGTTCAAATAGGTATAAAGATTTTGTTCATTACCTATGTTTTTTTTTTTGTCTATATTCACTAAATAGAACCAAATACAGAGCTCTCAAGCTTAAATCTCAGCCATATGTCATAGTAGAAGCAAAGTTGTACTGGAAATATCCGGCTGGTATTTTGTTGTTGTGTTTAACTGAAGGTGAATCCATTGAGGTTATCAAGGAATATCATGACAATCTCTTAAGGACATTATAGTTGGAAGGTCACAGCACATAAAATCCACAATTCAGGGTTTTATTGGCTTACACTATTCGTTGATATCTACAAAATGGTCAGAAGTTGTCAGAAGTGTCAATTGTTTGCAGAAAAGAAAAGACTTTCTCTATTACCTCTCATTCTAGTATTCATAGAAGAGCCTTTCAGGGAGTGGGGACTGGAATTTAATGGAGAGATCAATCCACCATCAAGTGGGCAGTTCAAATGGATTCTAACTGTTACTGATTACTTCACAAAATGGATTGAAGCAATCCCCACCAAGAAAGAAAATTACCAAGTGGTGATGAAGTCTCTGGAGGAGGACATCTTCAGTAGGTTTAGCTATCCAGTCAATATTGTAACTGATAATGCTCAGGTATTTAATTATTCTCGATTCATTAATTTCTACCAAACATATAATGTAATTTTGTCACATTCCATAGCCTACCATCCACAAGGGAATGGATTGGTAGAGTCTTCAAACAAGACATTGGTCAGGATTCCGAAGAAAACAATCACTGAAAATAAAAAATACTGGGACTCAAAATTAAAATTTTCTCTTTAGGCAGTTCGAGTAACTACTAGAAGGTCCATTGGAAAATCACCTTTTGAGTTGGTATAATGAACTCAGGCATTGTTTCCTAGTTAGTTGGCCAAACCAATGATTGTTTTCCTTCAATAAGATCAGGAGGAACCTAATGCTCTGGTAAGAAGAATGAATAAGGTGATTGAGTTAAATGAAAACAGAGATAAAGTTAGAGATAATTTTATTACTTAACAGGAAAAAATGAAGTCTATTTTTGACAGGAAGGCGAAAGAAATTCTCTTTCATGCAGGATATTTAGTACTGAGATGGGACACTAGGAGGGAGGATAAAGGAAAGCATGGTAAATTTGACCCTCTCTGGTATGATCCGTACAGAATTTATGAAGCTAGATCAAACAATACTTTCATCCTAGAAGATTTAGATGGATAATCTCTGCAGCTGCCTGTGAATGGGTAGTATTTTAAGCATCATTTTGAGCATTAAAAGTCAGCATTCCACCATTGTAAATACCAGATTGCTCATTGTTCATATCTCACCAAGCAATATTTGACTCCATGCCCAATGGATAACGCACTAATTTGCAGTTCTTAGCACTTTCATGGAAAAAAGAACTATCCCAACGTGGGGCCAGATGTTGTGGCTCATTTGCATTTACTTTTGAAATATTTTTCAAAACACCAAAAAAAGCATATATGTTAGAAAATGTAAAAAAAAATTATACCGAAAAATAATTTTTGATTTATATGTTGGTGTATTAACAATATGTGTAGAGATGTGAAGGCGGGTCGAGTCGTGCTTATTCGCGTGTAGAAAAATTTAAGAGTCAGGCCGATTGATGTGTTCATAACATTACATGCCAGGGTGGAGTCGGGTGTCCCCACCTCCACTTGCCACACCATCCCTACCTTTATCGCACATTGCAAGCACAGGAGGAATGGAGCTCATGATATGTTATGAATGCCGAAATACGAAGTCCGACAAGTTTTTATATCACCGATTGCAATTTGTGATTTTCCCCACCTCCCCTTGCCACATCATCCCTACCTTTATCGCACATCGCACATTGAAAGCTCAGGAGAAATGGCGCTCATGAATATGTTATGAATGTCGAAATGTGAAATGCGATAAAGGACAGACGCGATAGTTTTGCAAGGAAAATTTGAATTTATTTAAAGTCCAGGATTATGTGCAGTTGTGTTGTTTTATGAAGAAACGTTAACGTGGGTAGTGGACTCAGGTAAGTGACCCAACGCAGAGAAAAGGATAATAGAATATGGAACACTGCAGGCACGAGCAGAAGAGGAAGATTCAGGTAGAAGGAGACATGATAACATTGTTTGAAACGTAGAGGCATAGGCATATTCGAGCAAAGGGAGCACATGGTGGAACTGTTGGAAATGCAACAGTTGGGTCAAGTCGAGCAAAGATGTGTTATTGCAGAACTATTCGAATACCACATCAAAAATAGAAAAGACATGACAGTAAGTAGAAAAGAAAAATATTAAACTCTGGAAGAAATGCAGGGCAAGGATGTCCGATATGTTAGGGAGATGCATCAGCAACAAATCAGATTTAGCAAAAAGAATAATATTTCAAGTTTTAATTTGTTTTCTTTGTTTGTTAAGATCGAAGCTATAGTGATGTCCTTAATTGCAATGTAATAAGTAGTTTTAACAGTTTAGGCAGTCGAAGTAGTTTCAATAAGTTCTAGCAATTACGAACTATTTTTAATGTATTTAAGCAAGATAGAAAGAAAGAATAGGGGTTCCGATTTTTGGACCTCTGGAAGACTAAAACTCTGGTACTCCTTTTCTTGATGGGTGAATGAAAGAAGCGGCAAGTTTCCTGCAACTATTGATGGTGATTCATGTTTCTTATGTGATTTTATGTTGTTTCTTCCTTGAATGAAGTGAAGTAAAGAAGTAGTCATTCTCTGATTTATGTTTGTAAGTAAGAGTTAAATAGCCTTCATAAGTGCTCCTTCACTCCAACTCCTCTCCCTTCACAAATTCTCTCTGGAACTTAAAAGTAATAGATTATGTGTTTACAACATATTATTTTGAGTTTTCTCTCTCTCCATGAATTCTCTCTGAAACTTAAAAGTAATATATTCTGTGTTTAGAACATATTATTTTGATTTTCTTCTCTCTCCATGAATTCTCTTTGAAACTTAAAAGTAATAGATTATGTGTTTACAACATATTACTTTGAGTTTCCCCTACAGTTCTTCTTTTCCATTCAGATATCATCAATTAATGGCATTGTAGAGTCTTTCATTATACCATATTATTAAGGGTTTAAAAGAATTAGTTTCCAAAGGGATTGAACGAAGACCACCTAGTATAATTGCTTTTGTGACACATTTTAAAAAAATGTCTTAAGCATTGATTCCTTTCCACGGCCAAGGAATTGTCTCTTAAGATACAACACCATACAAATGTATGTTTTTCTAAATATAAAGTTTCAATGCATACCTTTTGCGTGTTTTTCACATTATGGAGATCAAAGTATTGATCCATCTGTAGTATCCATGTTATGGGATCCTTGCCATCAAACTTCCTCATATCAATCTTTGGAATATGGCAGGTCTTCAATCCAATATTAGAGTGTATGAAATCATGATTAAAATTTATTTTTTTCACATCATGAGTTTCCTCTACTACTTTTTCACCATTAGGAATATTTTCTTGTAGCAACTTTGCCAAACCTTCCTTCAAACCTTCCATTTATTTCTTCAAATCTTCCATGTTTCCTTCTATACAATCGATCTTAGCTTCCATGCCATTATTTAAACCATATATCTTATATTCCATGCCATTCATGTTAGCTTCCATGCCTTTCTTCAAACCATCCATTTTAGCTTCCATTTCATTTTTTGTTACTTTTTGCGAGAGTGACATTTGTTGCACGTGTTCTCGTAATTTTGACATATCATGTTGCACTTCTTCCTCTCCATGCATCATAGTAGATTTTTCTGAATGATGAATAGGTGTATAATTATTTTTTGGAGGCATTATAGAACCAAACACTGATATATATGCTTCAATATGCCCTTGGGATCACTTCAAACGAATTTTTCAAACAAAATTTATGCAATTTAAAAAAAATATATACACACATTTTTCTTGCTTTTAAGAAGTTCGATATTGAAACTAATGTATCTCTGTGATTTCAGATCCCCAATATTTGAGCTTTGGTCCTATAGTATACCTCTGATTCTTCTTTCCAATGCCATAGGTCAAACCTGATTTTTATTCTTCAAGGAAAAGTTATGCCCAATCTCCCACAATGGCCTAATTATAGACTCGTTCAGTAGATAAAACTTGTACGACGTGCAACATGTCACTATTTCATATTTAGACTCTGAATTCGATACATAAAAATTTACAGTCCGTGCACTTTTGACCACTTTTTACATAATTCGAATCCGATGCTGAGTGAGAAAGTTATGACGATTTTCCCAAGGTCACCTCTTTGAGATGAAATTGAGGAGCCTGCAAACACCCTAATTTCCTCAGATCATATCTCCAAAAATATAGTGAAACAAGACCTGAAATTTTTGCACGAAGTTCGTCAGGATTTCAGCTCAAATGGGTTTTTTTTACAATATGAAACTTGGTATAAAAAACATTATAGTGAAAATGCCATAATGACATGTTTGCAACAATGAAACCTTAGAATCCAAAGCTTTGATACCAAATGTTATGAAACTAACTCACAAAATAGAAGAAAATATAGATCAATGCCTTATAAATCAACCTCGTTGAGGGGGATACCTCCTTTACTTTACATAAATGAACAAATCTTGGATGATACAAATGACAAAACCTCCTTTCTATATATAGGAGTGTTATGCAGGTAAATCCTCTTTGTGGACAGAGACGATCCCTCTAGCCCTAGAGGGGGTCTAGTAACAAAGGGACAAGCTAAAGTGTAGGTTCCTTAATTAATGAATGAAAATGACAAGGTAGATCGACCTAAATGGAGTCCAACGCTGTCGTGGTTGTCGTGGTGATGGCCTCTAGATCTCTGCTTCGACGGGTCACAATCCTTCTGCTACAATGCTCAGATACCTACATGAAGATCAGAAAACAAAAGCAGCATAAGAAACAATGATCTCATTCATAATCAACTAACCAATAAAGGAGGGTTAAGCATATTGCATCAAATAAAACACATTTATGCAAGATGGGAACCAGACAATAGTCATGTATATGTATTAATAGAAGAAAGAGTTACAACCGGAGCCTTGACGTCGCAACCTCCTTTAGCGGGGTTCAGTCGAAGCGTGTCTTGATGGATCGTTAGGGAATTCAGACGAGATGAAGACACAAGTCTAAGCTCTCTCAATGAGGGTCTCTTCCGTTCTATCTTTTCTAATCAAATGTACAAAAATCTCTTCAGCGTTTCAGCTACAATATGTTCAATTCAACTAGCACATCAATGGAAGATGGCTATATTTATAGAGGAAGAGGAGGAGGTTTGGATCCCTACAATAGTGGAAGGGAGGCCTTATCCCTTGGGAGGTTTTCCCAAAAGGTGGAAATGAGAGGCCAAAGGAGGAAGGCCATGGTTATTCAGTCGAACCACTCTAGATGACTCACCATTAGGGGAATTTTGAGGTCTAAAATGGGCCTCCTAAGAAAAATGTAAAACAAAAATAAAATTTATAAGAACTAATAGGATTCAAGATGATGATGTCAACCATGGGGGATGATTCACCGTTTTTGGAGTAAAAAAGTAAAAAAAATAATAAAATAATAAAACTACTTTTTCAACTTGTATTTTCAACTTATCTCTCTAATTTTTTACTCAAATTTTGAGCGAGAGTACTCGTTGAATGCAAATTTTAATTCCTCATACAAGGAGTACCCATGTTGCATACTTTCGATGGACCCTACTACACGAAAAATGAGAATACATGAAAAAACGTGTTTAAAATCACATTTTTCATGTAGAAATGTCAATTGAAAGTATGAAAAATGGGTACTCCTTGGATGGGAAATAAAATTTTGCATCCAACGAGTGTTTCCGCTCGAAATTTGAGTAAACCCATAGGGAGATAAGTTCAAAATATGTGTTGAAAAATCAGTTTTTCTTTTTTTCCCTCTAAAATTTGATGATGTAATCAAATCTTATTTTATTATTTCCACTATTATTTTATAATTTCCTTAGGAGGCCCATTTTAGACCTCAAAACTCCCCTAATGCCCACGAAGTTTGTTATGATGGAAAATTCACCTCTATTTTAAAAAACATTCCATAAACATGTTGGCATGGGTAGCTCATTGAGACAGAGCGCCAATGGGCATGGGGCCCAGTGTTAATTTCCCAATCGACACGAGGGCATAACGGTCTACTAGCGCCAAGGAAAAAACAGGTGTTTCTGATGGTCTGTTCAGGAAGTTGTCAATAGAAGGAATGTTGTACTCATGGAAAGGGATGCAATGATGGTCTTTGCAAGGCATGCCACTTTATTTTGGTCACAGAAATGAGCCTCCAATGTTCGGGATGGGGATTGCAGGGACAATGACAAAATATTTTTTAACAAGGAGTCCATGGGGTCATAATATAATCCTAACTGACCTAAAAATAATAATGTAAGGGCACAACAATAACAATATGGGATTTTATGGGGCACAATAATAACAATATGGGGACTACAGGGGTACAATAATAACAATAATGGGGTTACACTAATAACAATAAGGGACTACACTAGTAATATATGGACCTAACATAGAGATGGATTTCCAGGGCTAGTTAGGTGTAGGTAGAGGAGTATACAAGCCTTGCTTCTTAGTAGTTGGCTTGGCAATGGCAGTGGAAGTGTAGGATCTGATGTATTTTTCCAACATCCTATCATAGATTTTGCTAATAAAAATATTTATGTAGTATGGCCACAACTTTCTCCACACCAAAGTGTCCTCTGACCAGGCTGTAATGCGCCTCCAAAATCCTTCCAAATCAGCTTGGCATGCTCACTTGAAGGAACACAAATGTGGCACATGTAGCATAATAATGCATCCTGGAGGAGGAAGTTTGGAACTTTCTTGCCATACACTAGCATCTAGTATGTGGTGGAAAAATCTGGATCATTTTTATATATTTGCGTCCATTCAGAGGTCTCATGTCCACAAGGGTTGAGAATAGTGGTAATTGCTATAACCAGGGGCCGACTTAGGCAATATGCAACATGATTGGTGTTTCCCTTCTTGTATTTGATAATCATATGGAATTTTTGCATATATGTAGAACATTTATGATGGTGATCGTTATACAACTTTCCTTAGGTCTGTATGAACTGTAAGGGTTGATGATTTTTGTGGATGAACATCTCCTTTCCCAGAATGCAATGTTTCCATTGCTGAAAAGCCCATGCAATGGAATACATCTCCTTATCATAGGTGGGGTATTTCCAAATTGTGTCGAAAAGTGTCTCACTGTGATAGGAAACCTGATGCCCTTGTTGGGTGAGAACTGCACCAATAAAATAGTCAGAGGCATTTGTCTCAATTTCAAATGGTTGTCGCAAATCTGGAAATGTGAGTACCGGTGTAGAGTAGATGCAATGATTTAGCTCAAAAAATTCCCTATGTTGGGACTCAAACTAGAAAAACTTACTTTGTCTCTACCCTTAGTAACTTGACTCAAAGGCCAAGTGATATGAGAAAATACCAACACGAACCTTTGATAAAAATTGGCAAGGCCCAAAAATATACATAGCTCTGTTAGAGTAGTCGGGGCTGGTCAATCTAGAATGACTTGGATCTTAGCTAGATCCACATGCACGCCTTTCTCAGCAATGATGTAACCTAGATATTGGACCTAGCCCATGCCAAAGGTGAATTTCTTTGAGTTTTCACATAACTTGTGTTACCATAGGGTTTGAAGGACCTGTGAAATGTGTTGTAATACTCTTCCCAAATCCTACTGAATATGAGGATGTCATATAGATATAGAACCATTAATGGGTTGGTAAAGGGCCACAAGATCTCATCCATCAACCTCATAAAATTTGCAGGTGAAATTTTCAAGTCGAAATGCATGTCCACAACCACTCAAAAAGACCCTCCTTAGATTTGAAGGCAGTCTTCTATATATTCATGGTTTTTATTGGAACCTAGTGATAACCAGAATTTAAATCGATATTACTAAAATACTTGACCCCTTTGAGCTAGTCAAGAAGCTCAACAATCTGTGTGATTGGGTACCTATTCCTAACAGTGATTTTATTTAGTGACATATGATCAATGTAGAGTCTCCAGGTCCTACCCATATTCTATACAAGTATAATTAGGCTCCCACAAGGTGATTAACTTAGGCAGATCTACCCTTTTTGCAGCAACTCCTAGATTTTTCACTTGATTTCTTCATTTTACATAATAGAGCGGTGGTATATCAACCCCTTTGGTAGAGGTACTCTGGGAGTCAGATTGATTGATTGCTTGACCTGACAGTGTAAATGTACCTTTGTGGGTGAGGAGAATATTTCCCTATACTCTTCCACAACCTTATCCACCTGCTTCTGTTGTGCAGTTGAACCCTTCACAGGGGACATGGATATGGCCACAATCTTCTTCTTTCTTTGAGAATGAATCGAAAAGAAAAGAAATTTCCTGGTCTGAGATATGATCTTGCTAAATTGCTTAGAAAAGATCAAAGAGATGGCAGTAGGTGGGGTTATGGTTTTGATTATTTGGGGTTTCCATTTGTGGGTTTATGGTTTTGGTTATTTTGGGTTTCTATTTGTTATTCAATAATAAAAATTCTCTTGGGCCACTTTGTAACACAGTTCAAAGGCATGTAGTCTCCAAATCTCTTCTCAAAGATAAGCTACCATCATCCACGCTAGTTTATTTCAATTATTTATGTAAGCATATTTCAGTTATTTGATATTAATGAAATGAAGATTTATTTTTGCTACATATCTGTGTTTATGCTCATATTTTTATTATGTCTCATTCTTGCATAAGTCTAGATCAATGGTATCAGATCGGTTTTCTCTTTCTCTTTTTTTCTTTGCTTGTCCTTGTTGACGGTGCTGGAAATTCGTCAACCAGGGGGTCTCCCCGATGTTAAGTCCCAATTAGAGCTCACACCATTTGGAATAGGGGCCCCATGGTTGAATAATTTCCAGCATCGTCAACAATAGCACTAGAAGGAGGGCTAGATGACAAGCTAAGCTCGTTGAGTCTGTTTTGAATCTCTTATTCATAAATGGCTCATCCACAATTCATATTCCCAAGGTTTTTTTCTAACCTATCCCTTAGCATGCTTTCAATCCCCGGTGAATTTATTCATGATTTATCTCAACTCAGGTTTTATGGTGAGGATGCTACATCCATTACTGAGCATGCATCTCTTTTCCTTAAGTTTTGTGAATACTATGAAATTGATTTTGAAGATGTGGCTTGTACAATTTTCTGCCTCACCCTTGAAGGTCAATTTAATTGATGGTGTCACACTCTACCACCTGCTTCCATTCATTCTGTTAACCATCTCTTCTAGGAGATTTTTTTAACATTCGATAGGTATGATTACCCAGATGTTTATAAAATAATAAATCAGTTTAGAATGAAACCTGATGAATCAGTTGAGGATTTATCTAATTGATTCCTTCACCTTGGTAATGAATTTCCTAAAGAAGATACAGATTTGGATTTCTTGAAATGAAAGTTTGAGCGTTTTGTTCACATCTCTTTCCATGATGAATCCAAACCACCAAATGTCTCTTCTTCCCCAACTCTTGTAAACCAAGAGACACCCCTAATTTCAGAGGAGGAATTTACTACTCCTTTTGTTCCTTATCCTCCTCCTTTTCTAGTTCTAATGAGGGTGCCTCTGTGCAATGATAATGAAGTTGGGAAATCTATGGATCAAATTCATAATCCATCTTCTGATCCTCCTTCTAATTTTCGTGATTCATATTCAATGGATGAAATCCTAGAATGGTTGATGAAGCCTAGGGTGAAGAATAAATCCTCCATTCCGAAAGATGATGTTATTGTTCATAACTCTAGTCTTGAATTTGATTTGGATTTTTGTTATCCTCTATCATCTACATTCCATGAACCTTTATACCATGGTCTTCTTGATTAATTTATTCCACCAGCTAGTTTTTCACACTCTCTTGATTTTCAAGCTGTTGGTCCAAATTGCGATCAGGTTCAAGGTAGTCACATTACATAGGTAGAGGAGAAAGAAGGTGAGGATTCTTTCAATATTTTTCAAAATCCTCAATGTGAAGATTATGTTTCCTCATTCTTGGCCAATATATAATTCGTTAATATTGGTGGTAAATCTAATGAAATAAAGTTGTTGAGATCCACAATATTGGGAAATAATAATCCTAATGATGATGATTCTGTTGATGTATGCGATGAAAAATTCCCAAGTGCATCAAATGATCTTTCAGTTTCTCAAGAATAATTTTATTTATATCTAGAATCTGATTCGTTCAAGGAATACATTCTTATCAAAACTTCCTCTTCATCTCACTATCCCTTGTGCTCTACCATTTGTGATGTATCTACTTGTGACGGAGATACTACACTTCTTCAAGTTCTTCATACGATGATTTATCTTCCCAATTGACACAAGGAAGTGAGATTATCAATGACAAAAATTAAAACAATCAAATCATTAAGTATACTTTCCATCCCATATCATATCTTGTTTTGCATGAAGACAACCCTCCAAATTAGCTTGCTCATGAAATTTCTATGATTCATACTTCTCTCGATTTGTGATCTGAATAATTTTTCGACTTGAGTAATCTGGTTTTCAAAGTTTTAAAATATGATCAAATCAGTGATAAAATGGCTTCCATCTAGTTGATAGTGATCTCATTGAAATCAATGAAAAAACTATCCTCACACCATGCATGATCTGGTTAAACCTTCAAATTTTAATTTTACAATACTTGAAAGTTATGGGACTTGTGAGGGAGTCGAGGCACTTCAACTTTCTTTGATAGTTATGTCAGGACCTTGCAACTCTGGTAACACCCTTGAATTGAGTCATATATAGTTTCTCTTGCAAAATATTTCTCTTTGCATGGTTTAACTAGATGTAAATTCCTTCTTGAAAGATGTTTGGTATTGTGGATGTAGTATTTTGAGCTTTCAAAATTTTATTTCGGATCGGATTCATGAATCTTCTTCAATTGATTCATCTTCATGCAAATCTCTGGTATCAAACTCAGGTTTGGAATGGGTATCTCTCATAGAATCATGGAACTATGAATTTGATTATTCTAAAGATGATATTTTTCTAAAGGATTCATACCTTCTACATCCTTTTGAAAACAATAAACTCATGATCCTTATTATAAATATTCTGATGCTAATATTTTCCTTCAATGCACCTGAAATCCTCTTGAGCATTAGTGATTGCATGGACTATTTGATGAATCAAATTCTACTTCACTTATTTTACCCTGAATGGTCTCATGTGTTTGTTGTATTGGTGTTCCTTTTTACTTCTTTCGATGATTACGATGCTAGTGCAATATGTAGCCAATTACAAGAAAAAAATAGATTACACTTATCATGCAAGGAAGATGATTCTATTATGCAAAGCATTTGCAAAACATTTTGAATTGATTTACCCTTGTTAATTACAAACTTAGAATTTGATTCTTTAATCGATACATATGATCATGATTTTTGTCTTTGATGATTGTCATCCAACCTACTATTTTCCCATCAACACATCCAATGACAGTTGTGTTACATCCTTTTATCTTTATGGTTTAACGTTTCACTATCCAGGTACTTATCAAGTAGTTGAGGCACTTCTGCATTTGCTAATGGTTATATCAAATCCTCACTGTCTCGACATGTTTGTTGAATATGATCAGATCTATTCTCCCTTGCATTATTCTCATCATAATCACCTGCCTCTAAATGAAATTTTATCTTTCCAAATATTTCAGGGTTTTCAATAGGGTTGTCACAAATTTTACGATCCGGTCGTTGAATGGTTTGAGCAATCTTACCTCGGAAGATTTGATGCAAATAAGAATTTTTGATCTTTCACCACGTTTGCTAAGGAGTTCGGTGTAGATGAAGACACATTCACAATAAAATTTTGAGGTTTGTTGAATGATGGTTTCCATAGAAAAGGTAATAATGTGAACTGGTTAGAAGTAGTGGTTGTGCCTTATCTTTTTGTTCACAAGCAAGGTCTTCAGATTTTTGTGCAATTTATTCAAGCTCTTATATTTTCTATTACACAATGCTTTTTATCAATTTTAATTGTTCGTATATTTTTGTATACAGGTCTGGAGCAACTACGGTTGCCTCATTGGAAATTTCATTATACGTGACCCTTACCTTCTAGGTGTTTAGGAGTAGGACTAGATGCATTCTAGTTTTCCCTCCCCTGCACTCATCCCAAGCTTGTTCTTTTTAGTCTTTCTTGCATTTTCTTAATTTTGTTTTGAATCATGTTTTGGTTTATCCCCCTTTTTCTTGTGCTTTGGTTTTGATTTCTTGTAGTGTCATGTCTTTTCATTTTTCTCTTTCAATAAGACTTTGCATGAGGGTGGCCTATTTGGGCTCAAAAGAAAATGTGGTGACATGGAAAGACTTTGTGACACTAAAAAAATTGACTAACTCTCTGACCATCTTCCTTGCTTTGGTTACAATTTTTGGTCGATGATGTTTTGATGGAAAATACGATCGTTGCATTAGGAAATCCTTGTGTCAAACCATGATCTCCATGTATATTCTAGAAACCTCATGCATATTCTCGGGTTTTATAATTTGGTGTTTTCATGCTGATCCAATCAAGCAGAAAAGGACAAGGAGAAAATGTAAATGAACAAAACAATATCAAAGGTCTTACATATGCTTCTCCGAAGGGACAATATCTCCTACTCTCAATAAGTCGATATCCCTCTTTCACCCATGAAATAGATAAGTGTTGATCCCCAACCATATATAAAATAAATAAATAAACGCAAAAGAAGAGAAAGGCTTCCTGTGTAGAGAGGTGAAGAAGGAAAATATATCGGGGTACTGTCAAGGCCTGTTGGAAGTGGAGCAATGTTTATGTCTCTGAAGTGACTTTGTCGGGGTACTGTCTAGGCTTGTTGGCAGTGGAGAAACACCAGAGATGAAAAAGTATACCCTGAAAATATAAAACTCACGAACTCCATTACCCTATCCTGATTCAAAACATTGTGTGATCATTGATCTTATGTTTTTGTTTAATTTATTAAAGGAATGGGGGGGACTATGTTTATGCATGGGGTAAGAGGAGAAGCCATGGTAATCAGAATGTTGAATCAATACTCCCTGAAGAACTAGACCCTGCATGAAAGAATTGAAAAAAGCAGATAAGCCAGAGTTCTACTAGTGTGACACTAAGTGCTTTCGCTGCGACAAACACGCTCCAAAATTTTGTCTACACTCAAATTTTGGAGCCTACTGTGGATCTTGCGATCGGTCATTCCGTAGTCACTTCTCGGTCAGTTCATGCTTTTGAGATCCCTTCTTGGATTGGAAGTGTCAAAGTCACTTGCTCACACATGCCCAGTTCGCAAAAAGTTCATGAGCACATTTTTTCTACACAAGCTTGAACAAGCATAGCACGGTCCATCAATATTGTGCATATATGATGTCCAAATCATGTTGATAGTTAGTGCACAGTAACATCGATAGTCCCTCACTTTTTTTGCGATTGTACTTCTATTTTGGTGAGTTTCTCCAACTGTCACTTTTACGCACTTTCACCATCGCAAGTGTTGTTCTCATGTTTACGACTGTCACTTTTTCTTGATTTCCCTTTAATTAGTGTCATTTTCATGTTATCTTCACCCTGGTATGTGTTTTTTTCATTGTCGTTCACACTTTTATTTTCATATAGGAAGTGTCATCTTAGTAGTGTGAGAATCATCGTTTATCATGTAAAGTGGGGTTTTGGTTTGTTTCAAGGGGAAATATTTGTGATAATGATTTGTTCTTATCATGTAGACACGTTTCGCACTCATTTCCAAAGTTTCACACACTATCACACAAGTGCCGTCATTTTCATCGCAAAGTGTATCTTTAGTGTCGCACTTAGAATGGGTTCTCGCAAAGTTGATGCATTGAGGAAAGTATGATTATTCATGTATTATGAGTGTTCCATGTTGTGTCCTCAAGTGAACTAAGTGTGTGATCATGTTCAAGTCTTGTTTTTATTCAACTTCCTCTCACTGATCCAACACTTAGTCAAATTTAAAAAAAAATCCTGACTGAGCCACTTAGCCTTATCTAGCCCCCCTAAATTGCGCACTACGTTGTATAAATCCTCAAGAAACAACCTTGTCTCTTAGCAGTGTGCAATGTGTAGTTTCTACCTCCTAGAACTGTGCATTTCACAATCTCAGTGCTAAGTCCCAACCCTGAGTCCCAAAACTCCTTAATCTTTCTCCCCATACAAGCCAACATTGTTCATTGCGTAGTCTTAATCCTCAAGCCTAGGTCTTGAAATTCTGAACTGTGTAATTACACTATCACCTGACGTCATGTCCTTCAAGTACCATGAATTTCGAAATCTCAGTGCTCTAGCCTAGTCCTTGAGCTCCAAAACTGCACAGTCCTTGTCTCTTGCCCAATCAGTATTACACATTGCACAATCTCAAGGATCAACCCTCATCCCTGAGCTCTTGAACTACGTAATTGTGAAATCACGTGGGATCCTTCACCTTCCAAAACTACGCAGTGGGAAAAATTAGTGCTCAATCCCTCAGCCTGGCTCCCTGAGCTCCCCAACTACACAATATTTTTGCTCAGTCCAAGCATGAATTGTGCATTGCGTAGTCTTAAGGCTCAATCCAAACCCTCGATTTCCTAAGCTATGCAATTGTGCACTCACTAAGCCTCTCCCTCAACCTTCCACCCAGTTCTGGCTCAGTTAGTGGATCATCATGCAACATCTTAGACTAGGGTTTTATCAGACTGATGTCTTCTTGTCATGAGTGGATTTCAGATGCAGATACTTTATCATGATATTACAAACTAATGAAGAAGTTATCTAAGAATATTCTCCAGTTGCTCCAAGTTCAAAGGTTTCAGTCGTTCCCAGAAATAACGCCAAGTTGTAGAGTTCGTCTTTCTGAATCCGACAGTATTTAGGGTTTCTCATTTGGTCTCCAGATGAAGGAGAGTTGGGCTAGAATTGTAATCTATGGATAAATTACGCTTCCCTAGACAGGTGTTAGTCTAGAACAATAGGTGAAAGACTATACTACTATTTCTCCTAACTCAGAACAGATATACAGAGAGGATTGGAGGCTTACTTGTTCAGTCGTTTCCAAATGGCTCCTTCTGTCGCTTCTGTTGCAGCTTCAAATTCAAGCGATTTGTGAGCTGAATGCTTCCTGCAAGAAAGAATACTGAAACAACAAAATATGCAATAATATAAATATCTATTCAAGCTAGTTAGCTAAATCAGTAAAGCATAAACTACATTCATCAACCAAGATCTTACAGTATAGAAAATCAAAGCTAATATAGATGCATGTAGGGAAAAATAAGTACTCTTTATTGATGATAGAAGGAGAGGTTACAACCTAGTGACTGATTTGAAGTGACCTTCCAGCATCATTCCCAAGCCCCTTCACAGTATAAATCTCTCCAGCAATGGCTTCACAAATCTAGCTCTTAATTGAAAATCCTCCAACATTTCTTTACTCAAATTCTTCCTCCTCAAACACTTAGATCTATGTTCAATTTATAGATGAACTGTAGGTTTTTTTGCAATCAATAACTTTCCAAAAATAGGCAAGACATGTTTCTAATCATGTAGATGTCAAATAGACACTTGGATCCGAAGCTTGACACATGTGAACTCTTCTAGAAGGCACTAGCCAAGTGGAGATTCCAGAACAATGAGAATTTCGCTCCCAATGTGAACAATGCACCTATGAATGTCGGGAAATGCTTTGCAGAGCACCCTTGCATGGGGCTAACTGCATATGCAATGCACTTAGAACCCTTAGATCCTGCGTTAGTGAGCTCTCATATGTTATATAATAAGCTTCAAACCATGGAAACCTTTGCTTGATGAAAGTCTTGCTTGATTTGTCTTGTTTCTTGTCTTAGGGAATATACCAACTGAAATGATGGGGAATGATAGAACCTTTATCATTGGTCCTGGAGATGATGCCCAGTTAACCAGGTCATTGGGAATGGTGCCCAATTTGACCTATAACAATTTCCCCCTAAAGCATGAGATCCAAATAATAAGAACATTTGATTGAGATGCTTTACATTGTGATGAGTCCGGAAACGAAGCATATTGGTCACTTGCATCAATATTGCAATAAATTACATCATGATATATCCTCTTTTGATCATAATTGTTGAGGGTAGGCATTCCCATAGTCAGCACATAAAACAATCTAATAACATGTACATAATTCAGAAAGTCATCTACATTGGAATGTTTCCCAGATGCAGACATGCCTACAAATATAGGCCCATGTTTGGATGAAAATCTGTATGTAAGGTCACCATACAGATGATGTGTACAACAATCCTGAAATCGCAGCCCGGATGGATGAAACTAGATTTAGGGTCTTCTTATCTCGTTCACTCAATCATTCGGGTACAAGTCTAGCCATGCGAATATATGATTTGTCGTCGAACATGGAAAGACATCGTTTGATTACCAGCCAATGATGTGAGCTGTTAACAAACGTGAGAGAACCACCATTAATTCCAATGGCACTCAAGGTACTGCAGTACATTTCGTAAGGCGTGAATAGATGATTTGATGTCGAACGGCAAACAAAATATTTCGGCCAAAGGTCTGGAAGCGAGGATCTTGTCAATGCTGTAACAAGCCTCATGGTACTGGAATCTGATGTTTCTAAGTGAACTTCCTGGATATTGATTTGTTGTCGACAGGAAGTCACCTTATTGCAAAACAAGAGTTACTGATTTCAGAGACAAGGGTATAACTTGATATAGCAATTTTCAGGGATGACAGTCATGAAAATGAAGGTTTACGAGTATTTCAGATGGATGAGTTTTTAATCACTGGATGAATTCTCTTGAACGTATCTGCGACACTGTGATGAGTTGGCAGCATTGACCCAAAACTGAAGTGAAGTTATGATGAACCATAGGTGTGAATGAACCATCAATATGATTACCCAATCCAAACAGTCATAGACATGGAGTGAAAGAAGTGTCATGTTCAAAAGCAACTTGCTACCAAAAAGAAAATTTTCTTACTTTTCCCAAATTTTCCCCGGTCATTTTTCGACCAATACCTATTTATTTTTTAACAAGCTTGAGGAGGATAACATTTTATTTATCTATAATTCAGCCCTTCTGGAAAATAAATTATCGCTATTTAATAATTTAACGAGTCTAGCGATGAATGAAACTCGATTCTTGCCATGTTCGACAAGCCCATCACTATTTTATGTTTTAATGAGCTCAACGACAGTGATATCCCAGTCCTTTTTCATATTTAGAGAGTCTGAAAAAGAGGATGAAAGAGAACTCCATAAGTAATTTTTTGTAAATTTGTCACTCAGATCCGAAAAAGTGTAAAATAATATCTGAGAGAACCTCTTTAGTCATGTTTAACTAAGGTATTCCTTTTTCGTAAATAATCCATCTCAGTCCGGAAAATGGTTAATCTTATACTAAGTAGATATCGATTCATTTAATTTAACGAGCTCGAAAAGACAAGTGCTCGGAAATCTTTTCACATTATCGGAGTCTGAAAAGAGCTGAAAGAAGACTCCAAGGGTTCCTTTTTCATTGTTATAGAAGCTCGAAAAAGAGATAAAAGTGCGCTTCAAATCCTTTTTCATTTTTAACAAAGCTTGAAAAATAAGGAGAAAAAGTATACTTTGTGGTCAAGTCATTCTTTGAATAAATCTGCACGACTAATCTGTTCATCAATTGTATTTCATGTTCAGAACAACATCAACTGGATTAAAAATACCTATTTCAGGATTAAAACATAATAACACTATAGTCATAGCAATAAATTTAACTTGCAAACAATTAAATGACTATAAAAATTAGTTTCACTATTCATTTTTACCATTCCATAGTTACCATTTGCATTTTGGAGCTCTGAACTTGATTTTGCCCCCAGACTTCAGTCATTGATTGTGGTCATTTCAATGGACGGATTTCGTCGCCGTTTGATCTAGGTTAGTGCCATGAACCTCCTCTTTCCTTCAGTATTCATTTCATTTCCATTCTTTGCAAATTTTTTAGGGTTTTGAGGCCCCTAGGGTAAATTCTGCCCAAAATAAGGGCAACGCACCCCTGAATGTCGAAACCTGCATTGCATAGTGGGTACAGTGAAGGGTACCTGCATGTGCAACGCACTGTCTCAGCCCAGGGAGTGCATTGGGCACAGTTGAAGTTTTTGGTTTTCATGTTGTGTCCAAAATTTTTCCTAGTTTTTTGCAATGAATGGTATCTAATGGATCTTATGGTTGATTTTCAAGTTTCCATTGGATTATAATGACAATTACATGGAGAGAAAGAGAACATGAAGAACAGGATATGATTGCCTTGAATGATCCAGGTACTGTAAGAGCCTTAAGAGATTGTGGACTACTTAAGTACTTCAACTTTTTGGGACTGAGGCAACAAATAAAACTCTTGGAGTTCTTAGTTTGAGCATGGGATTCGGAAATATAGGCAATTCACATAAAAAATCAAGTGTTTTCCATAACAGTTGAGGATGTGTATTTTCTCACAGGTTTTTCGAGGAGAGGTTTGCCCATTTCTCTCACAGGGTCTACCGTTGGAGGAGAGACAGTGAGGGATTATGTTATGAAATATTTCTATCTAGGGTCAAAACCTAGCAAATATGGAAAAATAAACATCTGGGATGTCAGGGATTTGCCTTTGAGAACCATCCTTTTCACGATCGCTAAACTTGTTGGCATCGTTACACTACATGTAGCAAACCGATCATACATACAGTATGCGCAAGAGTGCTTAGAGCCAACATTCTTCAACTGGTCTGAAGCTATTCTATCTCAGATAAAGGAACAACTAAATAAAGAAAAGGGAGGAAGGAAGAAAAATTTCAGTTATGGTTCAATCCTTATCTCCTTTGCTTTGGAATGGGTTCCACTGATGCATCCACAACATGTAACATTGGATATATCTAGTCCTAGATATCCTCGAATGCAAAGATGGGTAGAACTCATGGGTTGTCATGCAGGCCAATCGACTGTTGTGTTCTCGACTGCATTCTTCGCCTGGTTCTGGCAACAGATCGTCACCATGGATGAGTATGCATACACAGGCGTCGACTTCCGAGGAGATCCAGATCTAGTATTACCAGAAGGCGCTCAGTGGGGTGCAATGGGTAAGAATGATTCAACCATGTTTTTTTATTTTTATAAGGTTTATACAATGTTTTTTTGTTTTGATTTCCTTCCAAGAATAAACTAAATGTTTAATGTAATGCATATATTGGTCGCATTCAACCAGTAGAGGAACCAGAGCGCGAAGCAGATGCGCCAGCAGAGAGGGCTGTTGGGAGAGAAGTCATTCAAGACCTTGATATGGTTGAGACTCTGACTGAGCTTCAGCAGCACATAGAGGGGTTGACCTTCAGGATTCCTTATTGCTGGATCGAAGAGCTTCCCATGCGACTACAACGACACACTATCGGGGTTCCTAACCGTTGGATGCGGTTGCTCCGTAGTATAGCTAGATCTATAGCATGTTACCATGAGCACCACTAGTTTACTTGTGATATTTTGCATACATTTTGAGGTCATATGACCAATGTGTCTTGGTCACAAATTTTGTAAAAAACATATAACTATCAATCTATGTGTTTTCAAAGTTTTTCCTATGTTTAATGCGCAATCCTATTCAATGACGTGAATGTTTTCTTTATCTATGTCACCAATGTATGTCTAAAACTTGATTAGCTAATGAATCAATTAAAGTGTTTAGATTTCTGGAAATGTATTGATATTGAATGAAATCAAAATGTCTCTCCAAAAGTCAAACTCTTAGAAACAATCTAAGAAGTGTTGGATTTCTAACAGTATAAATACTAGTAAGTTGTAGTACCACAAGTTGTGAGTCTAACCTTATGATTATGCGGTTAATACCAAATGAAATAGCATCAGAGAGAAGTTCGATCAACGCACTATATTAAACAATATTATTTGTCGATCTACCAATACAAATCCCTTGAAAACTCACTAACTCGTCGTTCGGAGCGAAAATGGCCCATGATGCAGAGGATAGATTCTGCGTACTACGACTAGCACCATCAGCATATCCAACAAATGGTTCCGAAGATTCAGTCATCTGCGATGAAATGTAAAGCAGATTACTAACGTCAAGAAAACTCTAAAAACAGATTAAGATAGTGAATGAAAATCAACAACATATAAACAATATAATACAAAAAATTACTACGCTCATGATTAAGCATAATAACGTTTCAAATACAACCCATTTCTAGGCTGTGCCAATGGAATCCCATCATAATCAACTAACTCGTAGGCACCCTTAGCAAGAACTCTTTTGACAATATAGGGGCCATGCCATAATGGTTTGAATTTCCCTGTACCTATAAAATTAGCTTTTTTATCATAAAGAAGGACCAAGTCGCCCTCTGAGTAGATGTGAGGCTGGACATTTTTGTCGTATTGTACCTTTATACGTCCCTTATGCGCTTTATTGGCCAATTGGGCTTCACGACGCGTTTCATCTAGATGGATGAGGTTAAGGAGATGCGCTTCTTCTTCTAAGGTGTTAGGTAACAAGTCTATCGCGAGTTTTAACGATGATATTTCACATTGGATTGGTAAGATAGCTTCCAGATCATACACCAACTGAAAAGGAGTAAATCCGGTCGCATTTCTCACCGAGGTTCGATACGCCCACAAGGCGGAGTACGAGATCAAGTGCCAGTTCCTTTTACGGACTCCTATCATTCGTTGAAGCATTCATTTAAGAATTTTGTTAATAGCCTCAACTTGTCCATTTGATTGTGGATAATAAAGAGTAGAATTATCATGTGACAATCCTAACTTGGCTGTCAATTCAGACATCATATGGTTGCGAAAATGCTTCCCATGATCTGTAACTATAGCCTGTGGGACCCCAAACCGTGCAGTAACATGATTGAACAAAAATAATGCAGTTGTTTGTCCTGTGTTATTGAATGTAGGCATCGCTTCGGCCCATTTGGTAAAATAGTCGACTGCGACAATAATATAACCATGCCCCCCAGACGAAGGAGGGTTACAGGTCATGAAGTCAATACCCCATTTTGTAAATGGTCCAGTAGAGACAACAGGATGCATTGGCGCTGGCGGTTTGCGGATTTTACGGTCAAAAATCTAGCATGCATGACAAATTCTGACTGCGAGGATGCAATCTCGAAAAATAGTACGCCAAAAGTAACCGGTGCGGAGTATCCTCTGCGCGGTAGCATATCCAGATAAATTTCCACCACAAGCCCCAGCATGGAAATCATTTAATACTTTTTCAGCCTCCTCATGAGTGAGGCACCTCCTTAAAATGGTATCGACGCCACGACGATAAAGTGTATCGTCGATGATCAAATAATCTTTGGCTTGGTATCGAATACGTCGCGGATCATAGTGAGAGGTATTAGGATGAAAATTTTGGGTTTGGAGATAGATGATGAAATCTCCATACCAGGGATCAGATGATCCGATCAGAAATAGAGACTCGTCTGGAATAGATGGTTCTGACGTAGTAGTAGTACTATCATAGGGAAGGTCACAAAGAAGCTCAGTTAAAGCTAAAGACTTCTTTGACTTGGATTTGATGAATTCCAAATCAAATTCCTGCAAAATGACAATTCATTTTGAGTATTCCCCCCCTAGCAATTGATGTGATAATATGTAAGTCATGGGGTTGCAATCCGAAACTATTGTTGTTTTTTGGAGCAGGATATAATGGCGAAATCTTTGGACAGCTTGAACAGCTGCAAAGGCAAGCTTTTCTACGTACAAGTACTTAACTTCCGTATCATTGAGATTATGACTCAAATAATAGATCGGATGTTCAATTCCATCTTCTACTTGGACCAAAACCATAGCGATGGTCGTTTCAGCCGCGACGATATATAGGAAGTAATCATTTTGATAATTAGGAGGATACATTAATGACGCTCAGACAAGATGGTCCTTGACAGCATCAAAAGAAGCTTGCGCAACTTGGTCCCAATGGAAGGGAACTCCTTTTTTCAATAATCAAGTAAATCCTTTAGCCATTTCGACGTAGCTTGGAATGAACCTTCTTAGAAAGTTAGCCTTTCCTTGAAGTTTCTGTATTTGAAGTAAGTTTGATGGTGTAGGAAAATCAAGAATGGCCTATACCTTCAGTGGTTCTATTCGAATTCCTTCTTCTGAGACTACGAATCCGAGCAGTCGACTAGAACCAACACAAAACACATATTTGTGCGGATTGAGGCGTATCTTGTAGTGTCGGCAGTGTAAGAAAATGGCTCTCAAATGCATCGGGTGATCAGTCCGATTTCGTGAATGTGCTGGTAAATCATCTATATATGGTTGAACAATGTGCTTGATGTCGTTGAAAGCATAATCCATTGCTCTCTGAGAAGTTGCCCTGGCGTTCTTTAAACCAAACGAAAGTTTCCTATATGTGAATGTGCCCCAGGGATAGATGAATGTTGTCTTATGTTGGTCATCTGGGTGGATATTGATTTTATTGTAGCCAAAAAATCCATCCATGAACGAAAAAATCTTGCATCTAGCATAATCGTCAATAATCTGGTCGATAAAGGGAGTAGGATAGTTGTCTTTTGGACAAGCCTGATTGGCATCCCAATAATCGGTGCACACTCTAATTGTTCCTTGTTTTTTCATAATAGGAACGATATTGGAAACCCACTCGGTTAGCGGAACAGGGTAAATGAAACCAGCACGCAGAAGTTTTTCAACTTTTTCTTTGATGGCAGCGGCTTTCTTCAGATGAACAAGATGAAGCCATTGACGCACCAGTTTGACATCGGAATACATATTAATAGTGTGTTCAACTATACTAGTATCTATGCCTGGCATTTCCTGTAAGACCAAGAGAATATGTCACGTAATTCACAAAAAAGAGAGCGATATGAATCAAGTTCTGATGGAGAACAAGATACATCGACATGAATATTTTCTACAACGCTAGGTTTGGTCAAAATATCGATAGAAATCGTTTCTTCGATATTAGATAAATTTCGTTCAGAGTCAATTACATTAATCAGAAAAGAATTCAAAAAGAAAGTTTTGATGGATGGGTGATATAGTTCACTAAGATTATTTTCTTCATAGTTTAGAATATGGGAATGATGATGATAATCTTCCCATGGTTCTCCTTAAAACATCATAGCTTCCGAAATATTTTCATCTGTCAAAATTTTTGAGGAAAATGGATTAGATGGAGTACCAAAATCTAATGAACGGTCAACCCAAACACTCGATGACGCTAATTTTGGATTTGATGCCCAAGCCAAATAGATTGATTGCTATGCTAGCTCAATAGAGCTGGGTGGTAAAACATCATCCAACATAGAAATATCAGAATCACCCGTACTCTCTCTTAAGCCAGATAGAGTGGAAGAGATCATGTAGCAGGTCTTTATGCTTGCAATTTCTGTCGACGTCGCGGGTGGCGGTAATGCAAAGGTTCCCATAAGAGTGGAATATTTTAAGAGTCCTACACCAATGTTCTGAATTTCTAGTTGGGGTAAGTGAACAAATATAATGCTTCTAGTTACCTGCGAAGCGGAGGAAAAAAAGGATAATTGATTAATGAATGTAATTGTACCTTTATGTGGAAAGGAAATAATTCTAAAGTATGTAGAAACAATGGCAGTCATTGCATATACCCATGGTATTTCGAGTAAAATATTATAGTCAAGGGGTCTGTCAACAACCTCGACATCAATACTTACTGTTTTGCCTCCTAATTCAAATTGCAAGTTATTGATAATACCACAAGGTTTATATGTTCTTCCATCAAAATCCTTCAATGTCATTGATGACTACGATAATCGTGGCGAGCCAAGTGATTTCCAACAGTTTAGAGACATAATTCACATAGATGCTCCCTCATCAATAATAGTGATATGAACAAGGTGATTGAGAACATTTAATTGTATGGAGAATGCCAATTCTGTTGGTAATTGTGGCACATAGCCCGTATGATTAAAGACGACAAGATTAGAATCAGTCGGATCAATTCCACCAATGGCCGACAATAAAGCCTGCTTCTGGGAGGGACAATTTTGTAATACCTCAAGAGCAGACATAACAGAATTGGATTGAGCCAAATCTTCAACTATATTATAATTTTGTGCAGCTCTTGCTCGAGGATTATATGTCGATTTATGAATTACTCCCTTCGGTGGTTTAATTGTCAATTTAGGAATAACAGTAGGTGGTACTGATTCATTAGATGGATTCGTTGTCGAGGTAGTAGGTTTATCAGTGGACAAACTACCATAGTATTTATTTCGTGTCGACACCAAAATATCTTGTGAAGGTTTTGTAGTGGATAACATTAACACTTGGGAACTAGGAGCTGGATCCGTAGTAACCAAATTTGTGTCCGGATTTGGAAATGGGTCTATCAACACAACTGATGCATGAGAAGTCTTGATGATTTTTGAGACTTCAGCACGGTGAGGACAATCCCTAACAAAGTGTTCCTCATTACAGATTATGCATGGATAACGAGGTTTCCGTGGTCCAAACGGTTGATCAGATGATCTTTCCTATGGGTTAGAAGTTTGCTTTTTCTTTTATTTCCCCTTTTTCTTACCTCCTGGTTGCTTGTCACTTTTGCCTTTGTCAAATGACACGGCATTAATTTCGGAAGTAGGAGCAGGATCAGATGTATTTTCGTGGTGTGTTTGCAGTGCCTATCAAGCCGTCTCCAGCATGAGAGTCCTTTATTTGAGGAGGAACATTGAAATTAGATCGAAACGCATTGGGAATTTTTTCATAGAGCATACCAAACTGAGTATAAATCAAGTATAAATATTGAGCACAAGCGATAACTTGCTCTTCTGTGATGACGCCACCTTTAGCCACATCCTCAATTATAGATGGTAACAGGGACTTAATGAACCATTCAGCAAGAATATGATTAGGAACAAATGTCTTAACCATTCGTCGACGATGACGCCACTCATGATTATGATCAGAAATGTGAGTAGCAATAGTCTATTTGAATTTGGTCAAGAGTTCCGTTCCAGTTTCTTATCTGATCGGTAACTAGAAATGGGTCAAAAAGATAGTAGCTAAAGCAGTGAAATTTTCGAAATAAGCTCTAGGTAACTCAATGTACCATTTAGCAGTCGGACCTGTGAGCGTACGCTGGAAAAGACGTAGTCGAGTAGAATCATCATTCAAGGAATTTGATGAACACCATAAATGATAAGTCATGACATGAGTCGACGGATCTTCTCCAGGGTTTCCATTGAATTTAGGAATGTCGGAGCGTAATTTATGAGGTATCACCGGCCACCAAGGAGCATAATTGATAGGATCATTGGTTAACCGGTTTAAATCTGGTAATTCCAAGGTTGCAACAAAAGGCAATTGTCTATTAAGGTCAGGTTGAGCATAGCCAAGGTAAGATGGAATTGCTTGGGCAATAAGTCTTTGAGCACTAGCATATGGAATTTTCTGCTGGTAACCTAGATAGGGGTTGTTTTGCATAGCAAACACTTGAGTATTCTGTTGGCCAAAACCTAGATATGATACTTGTTGAAATGAAGTTTGAGGCATTTGCACTTGTGGCTGCCAAGGGGTCTGTCCACCAATGTTATAACCCAAATTAGTGTAAGTTGGATACGGTTGATATGTATAACCAAGTTGCATTTGTGACATCCCATAAAATGGTACACCAGCTTGTGAATAAATGATCCCTGATACAAGTTGCTGTAAATTAACCAAAGGATTTTAAGTCTGTGGACCCAACATTTGATGATATTGAGTCGAAGAACTTGCCTGATAAGGTTGATGTAAAATATTTTGATTCTGTAACAGGGGTATAGATGTATTAACAAGTGGTAATGAAGTGGGTGTAATAGGTTTAACCGGTTGATACGAGTGTACAACCATTTGTGGTTGGATAGGTAGAGTGGGATTCCATTAACAAACATTAATGTCAACATTAGTTTGACCAAAAATTGATTGAGTACTGTCATATTGGGTGACCAAAGGTTTCCCCCTAGCATAAGGAGGATAATAAGATGAAAAATAATTTTCTCCAAATGCTGGGAGTCTAGTTGATATGGTACTTAAAGGAATGGACCCAAAAGGACCAACTTGATATTGCCCTGATGATGTATGTAATGAATCAAGTCGTGTTGTACTAACTACAGGAATACCAGTTAAAACACCAGATGATGACATTGGTAAATACCATGGTCTTGGAGATGTACCAGAGAAAGTGCCAGATAATGATTTGTAACCTGTTGGGACCGAAGGGCCACCGTGCAAATATGACTCTGGTGAGGTTGTGACATCGACGAAGTAGTGAGGGTAGGAGCTGACGTAATTGGAACATCAGACCCAACCGAAAATGTTGGTTCAGACATGGTTGTATGACCAAATGTATACTCTCCAAAATTGAGGAGAGATTGAATGGCAATAGGATCAACAAATGCAGATGGAAACGATTGAGGAAAAGACTTGTACAGGTAAAGGTCTCCCCCAAAATGTGTTGGACTTAAAGGTGTATCAACTTGTGGGATTTCTTCAATAGCAATTAAACTAGGAGGAATAACTTCACCGTCAGGCCCAAAATATATTTCAGACGGTTGACTGTGTGATATAGGATTTTCAGTGGCTATAGAAATTTGTGGGAAGACCAAGGTAGGAACAACTTTCGGTTGTTCGACTTCAGGATTCAAATTTTCTGGCAAAGAAGAGACAGGATCTGGATCAATTTGTGATTGAACAACGTCGGATCCAGGAGGTATGGTATCAGTGATTGAATGGATCATGACCATGAGTAGCTGTGAAGACTCCATTTCGACAACAATAAATGAACCAAGATGTGTGGAAACAATTTGAGCTAGCTCTAGTTTAAAAGATGATGTTTCGCTAGAGGTACAAATTGTACTTGATTCGACAGATCATGATCGCCTTCGCCTACCAGAAGTAACTTCCAGTGGTAAAGGTGGTTTTAAAGCTAATATACGTGAATGACAGGGGATAGGATTTTTTTCTTCCACGATTACTAATTTATTTTAACCAAAACCAAATAAACAAAAAGAGGGTAATGTTAGGCAAAAGGGTTTACCAAGAAACTGTGAACTGCAGAATACCTCCTGGAAAACCAAGAAGTACGGGCAGGTAATCTCCCCGAATTCTATGTTTTGTGTATCACAATTTCAGGGCGGCTGACTCGGTTCACTATGGATGGATAGCACCTAAAATTTTTCCTCCCAAATATACCCGAAAGTACGTGGAGGCCCAAGTCCGTATTAGTGCTGTCTGATGTGAAACCGCACAGTGAGAGCACCCCTTTATACTTATCATACTGTAATGCCGCCTGATATACCCGAAAGTACGTGGAAGAGATATGCTATACCTACGTACATGGAGTGAGGTATCACACTCGGAATGTATCACAGAAAAGTTAACGACAGCTGCTATGTTTTACGATGCCGGAACACGTCTCTAGCCTAGACCTTCTAAATGTTATCGTTATGGTTCCAATGCGTTGTTAAGTAAATTGAGATTTATTTTATGTTGATCTTGCTTAACAATTTGCCTTTCAGGCTCACCACGATGATGTATATGAAATTCCTAAAATGCAAGCTAAGAATGATAAACAAACTTTCACTTTCAGCTTTTTCAATGAAGAACCTAGCTACTAAGGGAAGAGAGAAAATAGTTCGTGAGAAAACAAATCAATGAAAAAAAACAAAATCAATGAATCAAAAACTAAATGTAGATTTCCTAATGTTCCTTTTGCAAAACACACACAATCCTACATGCAAATGCAAGTTTTTCTTTTCAGTTTCCTTAATGTTATGAATGCAGAAAAGAAACTAGGTGCACTAGATCAATAATCTAAATGCTTTTTACTTTCGAGAAACGAAGAATACAAACAAAAACTTCTCTTTTAAAGGAAAAACGAGGATTTCAACAACAATTTATCCTATCAAGGAAATGAAGATTTTACGACAATTTCCTATTTCGAAAGAAAATGATTCTTAATGCGACCATAAAAAATACTTTGAAATCAACTTGTCAATGATAAAGTAATTTTTTTTAAACAAACATTGCACAAATTTTCAGCCAAAGGAGGAAGAAGTATATAGATTCACTGGTCAATTGAGAATCAAACTTTTCAGAACATAACAACAAACAAAAAATGAAGTAATTTGCAAAGTCAAATTCAAGGGAATTTGGTCACTTTCAGGAGTCAACACAATCTCCAAGGGGAGACAGTGCTCTGCAACACAGACTAGGAAGGGAGATAGTGCTCTGCAAAGCACTGTGTCCAGTCTAAGGGTGAGTTGGGCGCAGTAGACAAGGAAAAATGCTACTGTTTAACTCACTTCCTTTGCAAATTAGGCTTTGAAAAAGGTTAATATTTATGTGTAACAGCTACTGGGTGGATAAACAAAGAAAATCAGAGGCTAAAACACCTAGAACTAAGAGAAAAAATCCCCAGCGGAGTCGCCAATTTGTTGGGCCATAATTGTAATCTACGAATACATTAAGCTTCCCTAGACAGGTGCTAGTCTAGAAAAACAAGTGAAAGACTATACTACTATTTATCCTAACTCAGAACAGATATACAGAGAGGATTGGAGACTTACTTATTCAGTCGCTTCCAAATGGCTCCTTCTGTCGCTTCTGTTGCAGCTTCAAATTCAAGCGGTTTGTGAGCTAAATGCTTCTTGCAAGAAAGAATACTAAAACAACAGAAGATGCATTAATATAGATATCTATTCAAGCTAGTTAGCTAAATCAGTAAAGCATAAACTACATTCATCAACCAAGATCTTACAATATAGAAAATCAAAGCTAATATAGATGCATGTAGGGAAAAATAAGAAGTACTCTTTATTGATGATAGAAGGAGAGGTTACAACCTAGTGACTGATTTGAAGTGACCTTCCAGCATCATTCCCAAGCCCCATCACAGTACAAATCTCTCCAGCAGCAGCTTCACAAATCTAGCTCTCAATTGAAAATCCTCCAGCATTTCTCTACTCAAATTCTTCCTCCTCAAACACTTAGATCTATGTTCAATTTATAGATGAACTGTAGGTTGTTTTGCAATCAATAACTTTCCAAAAATAGGCAAGACATGTTTCCAATCATGTAGATGTCAAATGGAAACTTGGATCCGAAGCTTGACACATGTAAACTCTTCTAGAAGGCACTGGCCAAGTGGAGATTCTGAAACAATGAGAATTTCTCTCCCAATGTGACCAACGCACCTATGAATGTCGGGAAGTGCTTTGCAGAGAATCCTTGCATGGGGATACTTGCATATGCAATGCACTTAGGCCCCTTAGACCCTGCGTTGGTGAGCTCTCATATGTTATATAATAAGCTTCAAACCATGGAAACCTTTGCTTGATGAAAGTCTTGCTTGATTTGTCTTGTTTCTTGTCTTAGGGCATATAGCAACTGAAATGATGGGGAATGATAGACCCTTGATCATTGGTCCTGGAGATGATGCCTAGTTAACCAGGTCATTGGGAATGGTGCCCAAATTGACCTATAACAAGGAGAAATAGTCTGTTGAATTATTTGTAATGAACAGGTGCAGAAGGGGCTTGCTAGCCATGTGGCATTCACACTGCTCAACACGTGGCAAGGCCAAGTCAATGCAGTAAAAAAGGTTCACAACTCATTAACATGTACAAGTCTTCAGGTGATGGTGAGAATTATGGGTTTTTGTTTCATATCATAAGTGCAATGGTGTGGAAATGTTATTAAAAACAAAAAATCCTATGGTGAAAAGACTTTACATGGTATGGTGCAAATGTGAATAGGAAAAAACTTTAAGGTATTAAACCTAAGGCTAAGACTATGTTGGGCACATTATTTATGAAAAATAGATTTGATATAAACCTAATCTACAACCTTATATTAAAAAACCATGCAAAAGGTTTATGGTTAAAACCTTAAGGTATTAAATTATGACGCAAATGAATACAAACTATGGTATCAAACCATGGTGGCAGATAATGTAATGTGGAGTTTAACCATATCATGAGCGGAGATCAAACATTATAACTATGGTGCAAATGTAATAAACAGTAGAGCGAATGCCAACCAATGGTTACATGCCACAACATATTATAACACAACGGAGTTTTATGTGCTATGTGGCGGAGTTAGGATACAGTTTAGGAAACATATGTGGCACAAATAGTTAGCGTCGGAGTCACGGGTTGAGGTCCAACACTGTCGGAGCTTTGTTGCAGATCAACACGCATAAGGTTGCACGGTGTCAAAAATGGCACGGGGATGCCAACCATCTGACTGCCACAGGGTTCCAACTATTTCACGTCACCATCGGGGAGCTGGCAACTAGTCACACGCCACAGGGAGTCATGTTATTTCACCGCCAGGACTAAGGTTTATATTAATTTATGGTGTAATATCTGGTATAAAGTTTGGGACTATTTATACCATATCCAGCAGTTGGGTATTAAGGTTTGGTTCATACATTTAATATATATATATATATATATATATATATATATATATATATATATATATATATATATATATGGGGCACATTCCAATAAATTTTGTGGTATTAAAACCATATATTAGCTATGGTTTGGTTGTAACATAAAAAAAAAAACTATGTCATATAAATGCGCCAAGATTTTATGTTTATGATGCGATAACCTAAGTTTTAGCATGGTGTTGAAACACCATTGAACCAAAGGAAAGGTTGTTCAACCTAACACCAAACCATTTCCCATGAATATCCTGGGATGTTTGACCCTCGAACCTACCCAGGACATTATAAAAAATTACCATTGCACAAGTGCAGAAGCAGTTTAATTATGAGTTGCAGAACAGTGTTTTGTGTATGACAACAGATGCTCTTTTGGGCGTATTTTGGTCGTATTTGAGCCAAATTGGGAATGGAGATAGACGTTGGAAAGCTGAGTTAGAGGGATTTCTTTCTATCTTAACCAAAAATTCTTGCGTGCACAGACCAGTTGGTGAAGTCTCTTGTAAAAAAACTCTTTGGATCATTTCCTAATAAAACAGACGCCCACTTGGAAGCAGACCCAAAGACGTAGTCCAAGAGGGACGAACTGTAATCAATGTTTATTGTGTTTGTGTCTTTCTTTTTTGTTGCTTTATTCTTCATTTCAGTTCTCTTAGTTTATGTTTAAGTCATAAAAATAACACATTTTACTTCATTCATTCACATAACGCTTCCTTAGTCAATTGGGTAAGTAATCAATCCTATTGATTTCAGATCATATTTTGGTATCAGAGCAAGGTCGATCATGTTTACGCAGGATATTTTCCAATGAATGTTGACTAGATCCAGGTCATGACGTGGAGAAAGGAGACTCGAGGAGACAAATCTAGATATTGGAAAGAGGAAAAGCTCTGGAAAGATGGCAGGTGAAAAAAGAAGAAGAAAAGCTCGAGCCCAAGAATGATGAGCAGTTTCAGAAGGTTTTCCTCAACATGCAAAGGATGATTGCAAAACTCTATGAACAATAAGACTCGACATGCAGCGTCGTCTTCAAAAAGAAAGAAGGATAAAAAGGGAAAGGAGAAAATTGATGGGGACAAATCTCCTCCTTCTCCATCTTCGACTTCTAAAGGAACGAAAGAGGAAAAGGATAAGAAGAAAACTAATGGTAATGAATCTCCTTCTCCTCCATCTTCATCTTCTGATGATTCAATTTCAGATTCCAAATCAAAGAAGAAACATAAGAAATCTCCTTTTCTATAGCTTGATGTAAATTTTTAACTGTGCATATATGATGGTGAAATGAATCCTTAAAAGTTAGAGCTGGATTAAACAACTTGAAGTGTATTGTAGAATTCAGAATATTAATGATGATTCTACGAAAATGCAGTTAGCTACACTTAGATTGGGAAGTACAACTTTGATTTGGTGGGAAATTAAAACTCAGTCAAATTTAAATAATAAAGGTAAAATTATTTCCTCATGGTCTAAGTTTATTAAATCTCTTAGAAAGCAGTTCTATCCTTTAGGATATATGCAACAAGCTGTAATAGATTTGCAGTGTACAAGGCAAAGTAAAGGACAAATTGTGTAAGATTTTACACTGGAAATCAAGAAGAAGTCATTAGAACTTGATATTCCCTTAAACACACGAGAAACTTTATTAAAGTATATTGGAAGTATGCATTCTTATTTTCAACATACATTGCTTATGTTTAATCCAACTAACTTTGATGAAGTATGTGTGCAAGCCATTCATATTGAAGCAGGGTGCATACCGTTTCAGTCAAACTTTTCAAAGAAATCATTCAAGCATTCAGAGAACAAGGATTCCAAATAAGACAAGGGAAAGAAAACATAAATATCTAAGCACGAAGGAGAAAGGACTACATGTACTGGTTGTCAGAGGGTTGGACATGATTAATACAAGTGTTGGAAGCTTCATCTGGAACTCAAGCCAAATAATTTCCTTAAGAAGAAGGGTGAAATTAAGGTTAATGCAACAGTCCAACAAGGTTTGGGATCTGACTCCGGTGAAGAAAAGAAGATAAATTCTATGGGTATGACAGGTAATCCTACTAAAGTTAGTTCTAGTTCTACTTGTTCTGCATCTTCTTCAAAATCTAATAATGTGGTTGAAGATAAGAATAGGATTGAATTATTTCACATAATGATAATATCCAAGCACACTAAAATTAACACATTATTTGACATTGGATCACAAGAAAACTTATTATCTAAGCATTTAGTAAGGAAATTGGAATTAGAAACTAAGAAACATCCAAAACCTTACCCTTTAGGATGGTTAAAGGAAAACACTCAGATGTATGTCACAAAACAGGGTCAATTAAAGTTTGCAATCACAATTAATTTTGTTGATGAATTTGTTTTAGTTGTGATTCCTTTGGACATATGTGGAGTTGTGTTGGGTAGTCCTTATCTTTATGATCGAGATGCCATATTCTATATAAAGGAGCATAAGTATCATCTCTTTAAAGAAGGAATTGAATACATTGTTAGGGCACACAGAAGTAAGACAAACTTGGATCTAATCAATGTTGGTAAAATGAAAAGACTCATAAGTTCATGTCAAAAGTATTTTCTCATGTTTTTTAAGAAACCACCTAACGATAAGTATGATTCTTTTCAAGGATGTGATTCTCAATTTAAGGACAAATTGGTTGAAATAGTTTATTATTATAAGGAATTGTTTAAAGAACCAGAAAGACTCCTTCCAAAATGAGAAATACAACGTGAGATTCAATTATTATCTATTGCACCTCTTCTAAATATTGACATGTATCGTATATCATCCATTCAATTGTATTTAAGAAATGGTTATCATCATATGTGTATTGCATAAAAATATGTTTGGAAAATTGCATGTGAGACTAGACAAGGGCTTTATGAAAGGTTGAATGATGTGTTTCATACATTGCTTGATAAGTTTGTCATTATCTAGGTGATATTATTATATTCAGTTCAAGTTGGGAAGTTAGAAGTTTTGTGGGTGCATATCAGTGTTAGAGGAATTTTTTTTTTCATTTCTCTTTTATTGCATCACCACTTCATGCTTTAACAAGCTTTAAAGCCTCCTTTCAGTGGGGAGGAAAACAACAAAAAGCATGTTATACTTTCAAGCATAAAATTGTAATAACTCCACCAGTCCTTCAAAAACCAATTGAAATCGAAACTGATGCTAGTAGGTATGCAAAAGGAATAGTGATTCACAGAAATCAACAACCACTTCAATACCTTCAAACTCAACTGAATTGTCTGCAATCTCGACATTATATATGGATGGGTTTTTTGCAGCAGGTCCACTTAGTATCCAAGTCTAAGAAAGGTAAGACAAACAAAGTAGTTGATATGTTGTCAAAATCTTCTTTGAATGTTTCAGTTAATTTGAAAAATAGTTCTTTAGCACATGAAAGTTACAATGAACAATATGATGCAGATATTGTTTTCAAAGAATTTTATGAATCGCTAACTCATAATTCTTAGGTGGAAGAAGAGAATTATCATGTTTTTTATAGGTTATTATACCATCCTTGTAAGTCGTGAATACCACAGGGAGAAAGGGTGCATGTTGGTGTTGGCAAGATAGTGGCACAACTACAAAGGTTTTCCTATTTTCCACAGTTGAATGAAACAATTCACAGGTTCAAAATGCATCATGATAAGCATCGGAAGGGTCATCACTTTCAGGTTGGTGATCAAGTATGGCTTTACATTAGCAGAGTAAGGATGAAAATTGAAGGTAAGTGGAATGTCCACACCTCCAAGAATGGAGATTTCAAGTATCATCGAGTGAGACTACAAGGCATGAATCTAGGAAAAGAAAGTTGGATGGAGATCGGAAGGGTGAGGGAGTTGTACCCTCACCTCATGTTTTCTTAAAACCAAAATTTTGGTGGTCTAAAAGCTTCCAGTGGAGAGGAATGATCTAGGAGGATTCTCCAGTTGCTCCAAGTTCAAAGGTTTTAGTTGTTCATGGAAATAAATCCAAGATGTAGAGCCTATCATTCTTAATTTGGCAGTATTTATGGTTTCTCATTTGGTCTCTAGATGAAGGAGAAATAATCTATTGAAGTCTTTGTAGTGAACATGTGCAGAAGGGGCTTTCTGGCCATGTGGCGCTCCCACTACTCAACACGTGGCAAGGCCAAGTCAATGCAGTCAAAAAGGTTCACAACTCATTAACAGGTACAAGTATTCTGGTGGTGGTAAGAATTATGGGTTTTGGTTCATATCATAAGTGCAATGTTGTGGAAATGTTATTAAAAACAAAAATATCTATAGTGAGAAAACTTTACATGGTATGACGCAAATGTGAATAGGAAAAAACTTTAAGGTATTAAACCTGAGGCTAAGACTCTGGTGGGTACATTATTTATGAAAAATACATTTGATATAAACCTAAGCTACAACCTTATATTAAAAAACCACGCAAAAGGTTTATGGTTAAAACCTCAAGGTATTAAACTATGGCGCAAATGAATACAAACTATGGTATCAAGCCATGGTGGTAGAGAATGTAATGCAAAGTTTAACCATCTCATGAATGGATATAAAACATTATAACTATGGTGTAAATGTAATAAATGATGGAGCAGATGTCAACCAATGGTTACATGCCACAACATGTTATAACACAGCGGAGTTTTATGTGCCATGTGGCGGAATTAGGATATGGTTTAAAAAACATATGTGGCACAAATAGTGAGCGTCAGAGTCACAGGTTGAGGTCCAAAACTGTCGGATTTTTTTTGCAGATCAACACGCCTAAGGTTGCATTGTGTCACCAATGCCACGGGGATGCTAATCATCTGAATACCATAGGGTTCTAACTTGTTTCACGCCACTGCCAGAAAGTTGGTAACCAGTCACACACCACAGGAAGTCATGTTATTTCACCACCAGGACTGAGGTTTATATTAAGTTATGGTTTGATATATGGTATAAAGTTTGAGACTCTTTATTCTATATCCATTGGTTGGGTATTAAGGTTTGGTTCATACTTTTCTCTCCCCTTTCAGTAGAAGAACCTTGATACTTTATGCCACTAAAAATTTCACAAGGAATACTCACTTTATGGTCTAAAGATACCTTTGTATTACTCTCTTGTGTTGAACTTTGTAGCTAAGGAAAATCTACAACAATATATGGTAGTCGGGCCAATACTCTAGGTGGGGATCCTACTCCAAACAGTGTGAGGTATAATTGGGACTTCACATCGGGAAGACCCCCTAGTTGACGAAATTATAGCACTGTTAAAAGTCCCCAACGACGTTGAGGTATAAGGAGTTAGGGCTCAAACTGGTTGAATATTTTCAATACCAACCTCATAAACCTCAACGACCTCCCATGGCAGAAGAAAAGAAAGACTATGGAGTAGGAGATACTTTCAAAATATTGCTCAAAGAAACCCTCGAGTGACAAAGGAATGTGATAATGGACAACTTTGCCCAGATCCTTCGGTGGATGCCAACACGCGATGCATCTTCATCCAGCAGCCACTTTGGAGGCACCACTCTCTTCAAGGTACAAGTCAACTTTTGACATTCCCATATTTGAAGGCTAGATTGATGTAGAAGCCATAGATAGATGGTTAAATCTATTGGAAGGATATTTTTCAGTTCATGATTTTTCCAATAGGAAAAATATTACTTTTTCACTCCTCAATGCTACCCCCCATGTCAAGGAATCATGGGAAACCTACTATGAATAGAGGGACGAGAGAGAAGCCTCACTATTTTTAGCCGCACCCAAATGGAATTCTTTCTGAGATGCCTTACAGGAATAATATTACCGTGTGAGGAGCTATGAGTACAAGTACATATAATAGACTAAGTTGCAGCAAGAAAGGGATCAATATGTGCATGAGCTGACAAATATTTTCCATACCCTGCACACAAAGTGGGTATCAAATATTTTGAGAAACATCTGGTGCTCAAGTACTGAATTTGTTTTCAAAAATACATTCAGGAGGAAATGGAGTTTCTGGACATCTCATCGCTTGGTGAAACATATTAATATTCTAGCAAGAATGAGCAGAAATTCATGTAGAAGAAGTGATACTTTGGATCTGCAAACCAAGGCAGAGAAAAGGTGCCCCCTAGCCACATATAAAAGGGCAGATTCAGGTCGCAAACCCCAGGACAACTCCTCAAACCCGCAAGCCAAGAATAATGGGAAGGCGAAGAAGGACACCGAAAAATGGTGTGATTTCCATAAAACTCCCACTCACAACACAAACAAATGTCATGTGAAGAAGGCACTGGTGGTCGAGCTAAAAGACTCAGATACAGATGCATGCTCTAATTCTGAGTTAGAACCCAAAAGGGGAAAGAAGATCATTGACGTTTAACCCACTGCAATGGTAGCCACCACCAAGCTCTAAAATGCAGAACCTCAGGATCCAGAGGAGTGGGAATGCCTCTTCCACTCACAAATGTGGGTAAAGGGTTTGCCAGTGCAGTTCATCATTAATAGTGGGAGCTAGAAGAACATGATCTCAATCTAGGTCATTAATATTTTGAAGCTACCAATAATTTTGCACCCACAATCATACACCATCGGGTGGCTCCACCAAGGGTGATATCTCCATGTCAGCCAGTAGTGCAACCTACCTTATAGTATCAATCCCTTTGCGATGTTTCTCCTCTAGAAGTATGTGATGTTTTATTAGGTCAACCATACCTATCAAATCATCATGATGCATATGAATCTAGACCTTGTTCTATTATTATTACCTTGGGTTAGAAATTGTACAAGATACTAGAGGTAGCATCGCCTACCACCTTTCCTTGATATCAGCTAAACAATGCAGTAAGATCATTTCCCAAACTGAGAAATTTGTCTTCCTTATAATTCACCCTCAGAGCAAGAAGAATATTGTGGCCACATCCACAACCTCTAGATAGGGCTCCTCCACACGACAAAAACATATGGACAAGGTCATGACGGAGTACAGGGACATCTTCACCTCACCCACAGGGGTAACCTACACTGTCAGGTCAAGCAATCCATTGATCTGACCACAAGCACGTTGCTGCCCAATGGACCGATCTACTAACACTTTTCTTTGAAGAATGATGAAATCAAGAGGCAGATTCATGAGTTGTTGCATAAATGGCACATCATGCCCAGTTCATCACCCTATGGGTTCTCCGTTTTGTTGGTACATAAGAAGGATGGAACTTGGAGGCTCTGTTTTGACTATCGGGTGCTAAATAAGATCATTGTCCGGAATAGGTATCCAATCCCATAGATTGAAGACCTTCTTGACCAGCTCAAGGGGGGCCAAAATTTTAGCAATATTGACTTGAAGTCTGGATACCACCATGTACCAATCAAACTCTCCGATGTGTGGAATATTTCCTCTAAATCCAAGGAGGTACTTTCTCAAGATGATTTGGGAGGCACACTACAGTCGGGTCATTGAACATTTTTGGGTATAAAAGATAGTGCTAGTGTTGCAGAAGTATTTTTATTGGTTGAACCTTCGATAGGATGTTGGGAAGTACATTTGATTTTGTATTTCCTGCGCCATTTCCAAACCTATAATAAATAATCAATGTTTGTAAACTCCTATGCCTACTCCTATCCAACCCTGGGAATCCATATCCATGGATTACATGTCGGTCCTTCCTTCTACCAAGCATGGCAACGACTTTGTTTTCGTGGTCTTCAACAGATTCTCTAAGATGGCCATTTTGGGGGCCTACAATAATATTATCACAGTAGAAGCCACTACAAAACTCTTCTTTGAATGAGTATCGGTACACTTTAGGATCCGAAAATCCATTATCACATATCGATACAACAAGCTCCTAAGTACATTTTGGTCAAGCCTCACTAAACTCACTAAGTCCATGACTTTGCACCCCCAAATTGATGGCCAAACAAAGGTCTTCAATAGGATGATCATGCACATCTTACGCATGTACAACTCGAAACATCCAAACACATGGGATGAAATCCTCCCATATGTATAACAAAACTACAACATTTCTCTCCAAAACTCAACTGGACACAACCCCTTTTATGTGGGGTTGGGATTCCAACCACTATGTGCCATTGATGTGGCCATACCACTTGCAAATACCCAGAAAGATTCGACTCATGTCCATTAAGAAGATGACAGAGCCATCAACTTCATTGAACGCATTCATCACATCCGCTAATAGTTCCATGACATATTGGATAGAGAAAATGTTAAGTATAAACAATGTCATGATCAACATCGGGTGCCACACAAGTTCCAGGTGGGTGACAAATTTTGGTAACATCTATAGAAGGAGCACCTCGTTGGTGCACACCTTAATTCGCTCGCTTTGATATGGGCCTTACAACATCACTAAGGTTTCAGGAGACAATGATTTCGAGCTCAACATTCCACCATTACTTGGATTGCACCTAGTATTCAATGTGGATCAATGGCATCGAGATTTTCCCCCATTGTTGGACACATCAGACATTGTTGAGCAACTGACACCAACATAGATCAACCAAGTTGTATCGATCAGGACACGACTGATATGATCATGGACAAACAAATTAATAACACTCACCAGCAAAGGGTCTAGCTATATCGAGTTGTCAAAGTAGGTCAACACCTTCACCAAGGAAAGTGGCTCACCAGGGACAAGGTTCAACATAAATTTCCTCACCTCATAGAGGTTCTACACACAATGGGGACCATTGCTTCCGAAGGAGGCAGGACTGATCCAGGCATGGAAACCCTCCTATTCCACCTCGATCTCCAGCTAGTTTCATCAGTTTCCTTAATTATAGCACAATTTACTATTTTTATCATTTTTTCGGGTCCTGAACTTCCAGAGCTGTTTTGACCCCATAAATGACATTTCTGTGAGGCCTATAGTAGGCCCATAGCCATCGGATAGGGCCTGCCACAAATATTTTATTACTCAGAGAGACCTTTCTAACAAGGTATCATATGTGCCAAACAGAGATCATATGACCAAGTTATGACCCCGGGACGTTGGTTGTCCAACTAACCCCAACGAGTCCACACACTCTTGGTGTTCAATCTCCTGGGGTTAGGGTTTTGGTTGTTTATGGTTTCCCTTTGTTGTTCACTAATAAAAATGCCCTTAAGCCTCATTACAACATAGTTCTGAGGCATGTAGTTGCCACATCTCTTCTCATAGATAAGCTACCATTGTCTGAGCTAGTTTATTTCCATTATGAATGCAAGCATCTTTCAGTTCTTTGATATTAATGAAATGAAATTTATTTTTGTTGAATCTCTATGTTTATTTTCATATATGTGTTCCATTTTGTTCCTTAGTAAGTTTGGATCACTCTTAGGCCTTTTTTATTATTGGGAAATAAGGGAAAATCTCAAACATCCAAAAACCTAACCTTAGGAGATGAAGAAATAAAGGTTTGTGGGCCTTGTTGGAGTTAGTTGGTACACCAAATTCTCGGGGTCATAACTTTGGCATACGATCTTCGTTTGATGCATACGATACCTCGTTAGAAATATATATTCAAGGAATACAACTTTCGACTACAAACCTTTGGTGTAAGGTATGGGTTTGCCTATTTTTAGGGACTTAAAACAGTTCTGGAAGTTCATGACCCAAAAAACTTCCAAAAATAGTAAATAATGCTGCAATTAAGGAAACTAAAAGAAACAATGTTGGGGGTCCAAGTGGAATTGGTGGGTTTCCACCAATATCCACCTGGATAATTCCTCCCCCCTTAGGAAGCAATGCTCCCCATTGTGTTGACTACCTCCATGACATGGGGAAATTTCTGTCGAACTTGGTCCCTGGTGAGCCACATTGCATACAGTGTGCAATCCTAGAAATGGGGGGATAATGAGTTTAAAATCGTTGTCTCCACAACCTTGGTGATGGTGTAAGGCTTGTATCAGAGTGGTCGAAGCTTACGATGGCCTCCAACAAGGTTCTCTTTCTGTAGATGTAATCAAACTTTGTTGCCCACCTGCAACTTATGGGGAACCTGATGCTGATCATGTCGTTGGTTGTATTTGGAATTGGCTTTCTCCACGATGTCATGAACCTACTGGTATCTGTGTTGAATTTGATCAATAATCCTCGTGGCTTTATCATCTTCAAACTAAACATGGGAATATTCTTCCTATGTAGTTGCAAAAGGCAGTGTAACATCAAGGGGACATAATGGTTGAAATCCCAGGCCCACTTCAAAGGGGTTGTGGCCAGTCGAGCTATGGAGAGCTCTGTTATAGTTGTGTTTCAAATAGGGAATAATATCATCCCATGTCCACTGATTCTTAGAGTTGTACATGTGTAGTATGTTCCCAATCATCATGTTAACGACCTTTGTCTGGCCATCAGTCTGGGGTGGAATGTAGTCGAATTTGTGAGTAAGGTGTCCAAAAAATACCAAAGGCTCAACCAAAACAAACTTAAGAAATTTCTGTCCTGATGTGAAATAATGGTCTGCGGGATCCCAAAATGTACCCACACTCGTTTAAAGAAGAGTCTAGCAATGGCCTTGGTTGTGATACTTTTCTTTCAGGTAACCAATATGGCCATCTTAGAAAATATGTCGATGACAAAAAAAGCACTTTTTTTTCTCTTGTGTTATCCTTCTTTCACATATATGATTATGTATGCTAATATTATCAGTACATAGACAGAAATCATGCTTTCTGTGCTCTATTTTAATAAGATTTACATTAACATGTCTCTGCTCTTTTGATGAATGAATTCAGTTTAATGCTCATTCTGACTCTCTCTTTGTTCACCCTATACATAAATGAAAAAATAAACATGCTTCTAATCTTACCTACATGGCCTCACCTTGCTTCTGCAATCTAACCTTTGAAATATAACCTAAACCCTAGACCTAGTTCCCTAACTATCATTCCTATCTAGCAAAACTTCAAACAAACAAAAACCCCAATTTACTGAACTTTAAAACCTAGCCTAAGATCTTTATACATCCAGTCACCTCACTAACTACTAAAGTTACTTTGAGAGAGCCCTCTCTGGTTTTGGTAGGGCTAGCTACCTGACCTAAAGATTGGTTTGTGGTTACCCTCCTTCAGTTCCATTCTCAACCTTGGGAAAAAGGGGGAGTGATAACAGTTTCCATGATTGGTAGAAGGAAGGCCAGACATATAGGCCATGGAGATGGGTTCCTAGGGCCGATTAGGAGTAGGCAGAGGAGTATACAAATTTTTCTTCTTAAGAGTTGGCTTGGCGATGGCACAAGCAGTGGAGAATCTAATGTATTTTTAAACATCTTGTTGGAGATTGGGCCAGTAAAAATAATTATGTATTACAACCACAGTTTTCTCCCGATCAAAGTGTCATGCGACCCAATTTTAGTGCACCTCCCAATTCATCTTGGCTTGCTCACTTCAAGGAACACAAAGGTGGCCCAAGTAGCATAATAATGCATCATGGAGGTGGAATTCTGGAAATTTCTTGCCATCCACTAACATCTGGTATGTGGTAGTGAAATTTGTATTTTTTTTATATAGATATAGCCATATAGAGGTCTGGTAGTCACAAGAGTTGAGAATAGTGGTTGATGAGCCACAATATTGCAACAAGAATGTTGTAACTCCTGAGGCTATCGACTTAAATTTCAACCTGGGGTTCGTACAAACTTAATAGGGGCTCACACTATATGTGCAGAAGACACCATCCTCTTCCTAGTCTGATTATCTTTGATGCAAGTGAAAGAACGTGATGAAAAAACTTCAAATGAGAAAAGATCTTAGGTAAGTCGCCAATCCTAAGTTGCAAAAGGTAAATAACAATAAGAAAATATATTCTACTTGGAAAGTAAATGGCATGAAAGTAATCTATTCTATTTTGAAAAAACGTAAATCATAAGGAAAACTAAGAAAATATAATCTATATTGTGGGAAAATAAATGGAATTAAAGGAAATCCATTCTATTTTGCTGGAAAGAAAATTCCTAGATTACTTTTGCAAGAAGGAAAGCACTCTTTTCTTGAAGTAAATTACAGAAAGGAAATCTAGACAAATTGCAAAAATAAATATTCAAAAATCAAGCAATGTAAGAGCTAAATGGCAACCCAAAAAATTCTCAGCTCAACCAAGGTTTCCATAGAGCATTCATATGCTATAAATCTACATCTATAATGAATTTGGAGTGAATTTGGGCAAGGAAGATCTCGAAAATGTATTGCTATAGGATTGCTACTCCTCAAGCTAACTTGTCGAATGCCCAAGAAAATCAAATTCAAATGAGATGGGAAATTTTTTGTTATGAATTAGGATGTAATATGGTTCCATTCTAAGTGGAATCACTCAAAAATACCCCTATTAATATGTGCTAAAAAATAGCAGAAAATTACTACTTTAAAACCGGAAATTCTAGGACTAGTGAGCTAGTTAACCTACCAAATTCATAACCTAATCAAGTGAAAATTATATGGGGTAAATTTTGTTATAAAATTGGATTTTTTTATGACTCAAAACAAGTGTAATCAACTCAAATGAAGCTCACTGACATGTTCTAAAAAATAGCAAAAAATTACTACTATTTTGCTACAAGGGATTTCCAGAAATTCTAGATTTGTGAACTGGTAAACCAATCCAAGTAGCTCAATGATGAATATATTTATTCAAAATTGTTATAAGGATGCATCATTCTTGTGAATCTTTAAAAAACCTACAAACAGACTCACTTGAATCATTTAACCAATGCAACCTACAACAAAAGAGACATGAACACTAAATGTAGAAATACGAGATGCAAGTGAAAACAACATTCAAAGGAAATAAAGAAATTCTACAGGCGGGATTTGAGGATCCTAATATGGCCAAGCTGAAGGATACTTAGATTCCTATGAAGGGATCCAAGCTTTAGAAGCTCAAAATGGCACCAAACTTCATTATTTGAACAAATCCAAGTACATCCTTGCTAGAAATGAAAGTGGACTTGCTAAATAAAAAGTTTCTCCACAAGAAGACTAATAAATAAAATTCGAATTGGTACTTATACAAAGTGATGAGGAATCATTCTCCTTGAAAGAAGGCATATTTCCCCTCCAAAATCCCTCAAAAATTGGATCTAGTTCCCAACACTAGGAATTTGCATTAAATGACAGGGAACACATTCCTATATTTTCTCAATCAGTGGAGCTCAAGAAATTTTCAATAATTTCATGATATTTTGTTCATTTATTATCCAATATTGTTCCATCTTGTAGCAGGGAGAAAGTCCCTAGATTATCTCATCCTCTAGGTCTTCATGATCTGCCCAATATTCTCACAATATTTTACAAAAATAAATAATAGTAGGCACATAATATGCAATTATCTCTAAACCTTCCTAATGACATATTAAAGCTAAAAAAACATTATTAAGTGTAGAAGGAGATATTTAATATAGCCTTTATGTGCCTAATAAAGGTTATATGGGCCTTAATTAGTGTCTAATTTGGAGGCCCATCAATGGACAGTGTTGCAACCGGTGGCCAAATGGAATTATTGTAGATATGTGGACAAATTATGATGGTGATCATTTTGAAACTTCCCTTTGGTATGTATGAACTATAGGGGCTAGTTATCTATGTGGATGACTATCTCCTTCCCATAACGTACTGTTTCCATTGCCAGAAATACAACACAATGGAATACATCTCTTGTGGGGTATTTCTTAATTGTGTTGGAAAGTATCTCATTGTGATAGGCCACTGGATGCCCTTAGTAGGTGAGAACTTCACCAATAGCATAGTCAGAGGTGTCTGTCTCAATTTAAAATGGGTGTCACAGGTCTGAAATTGTGATTATTGGTGTAGAGAAGAGGTGTTTCTTCAACTCAATAAATGCATTATATTGGGACTCAGACCAGAAAAAATTTTCTTTCACTCCACCCTTGGTAACTTGACTTAAAGGCCAAGTGATATTAGAGAATCCCAAAATGAATCTCTGATAAAAATTGGCAAGACCCAAAAAGCTACAGAGCTATGTTAGAGTGGTTAGGGTTGACCAATCCCAAATGAATTAGATCTTAGTTGGATCCACATGAATGCCTTTCTCATCAATGATGTGACCTAGATATTGTACCTGGCCCATGCCAAAGGTGAATTTCTCCAAGTTGGAACATAGCTCGTGATGTCACAGGATTTGAAGGACCTTTAGCTAGATCCACATGCATTCCTTTCTCATCAATGATGTAACCCAGATATTGGATCTGTCCCATGCCAAAGGTGCTTTTCTCCAAGTTAGCACATAACTTATGTTTCTGTGGGCTTTGAAAGACCTGTTGAATGTGTTGCAAGTTCTCTTCCTAACTCCTATTGAAGATGAAGATGTCATCTAGACATACAACCACGAATGAGTTGGTAAAGGGATGCAATATGATCCATCAGCCTCATAAAATTTACAGGGGAATTTTTCAACCCTAAAGGCATGACCAACCACTCAAAAAGGTCCTCCTTGGATTTGAAAGTAGTATTCCATACATTTGTGGGTTCTACTATAACCTAGTGATAAACACACTTTAAATTGATCTTGATGAAATATTTGGCTGCTTTGAGCTAGTTAAGAAGGTCATCAATCCATGGGATTGGGTAACTATTCTTGACAGTGATTTTATTTAGTGCCCAGTGGTCAATGCAAAGTCTCCAGGTCCCATCCTTATTCTATGCAAGTACAATCAGGCTCCCACAAGGTGAGGAACTTGGTCAGATGTTCCCATTTTGTAGCAACTCTAAAACTGCTACTTCATTTCTTCATTTTCCATAATAGAGTGGCGGTATATCGACCCATTGGGTAGAGGTTCTCAGGGAGTTAGATCGACCTGATAGTGTGAAAGTTCCCATGTGGGTGAGGAGAATATGTCCCTGTACTCTTCCACGACCTTATCCACCTGCTTTTTCTGCGTGGTGGAACCCTTCACGGGGGGCCAAAAATGTGGCCACGATTTTCCCCTTACTTTGAGAACAAATATAAAAGAAAACAAATTTCCCGGTCTGGGAGAAGATCTTGCTACATTGCTTAGCAGAGATCAAAGAGATGGTGGTAGGTGGGGCTACCTCCAGTATTCTATATAACTTACTGCCAAAAGTAATAATAATAGTGCGAGACCTCGACTCATATACAACATGACACTTCCATAAGTATGGTTTGCCTAATAATACATCACAACTTCAGTAGGAGAAACATCACACAATACCTTAGCCATGAAGGGATTGGTGTTGTAGGAAAGGCGCCACTACTGGCTGACGTGGAGATATCGTTCTTGGTGAAGCCTCCCGATGGTGTGAAACTTCAGGTGTGGTGTGGTTGGTAGAAACAACCACTTCATGACTTTTGCTGAAAAGAGGTTCTTTGGCTCTCGCTCTCAACAATGAATTGCAGCGGTGAACCCTTCACCCACATCTGTGAGTGGACGAGATGCTCCCCCTCCTCTGGATATTCAAACTCAATATTCTGGATCTTAGTGGTGGAAATAGTGGCGTTGGGCTCCACATAATTAATCTAATTCCCTTTTTCATTCCCCTTGTCGATTTCCGACTAAGATTCAAAGCATGCATCTTACCCTAAAGCCTTCATCTAGGCCACCAGTGACTACTTGGATTGACACTCACTTGTGTTGTGAGTGGGGCTCTTATGGAACTCACACCACTTTCCTGTGTCCTTCTTTCACTTTGTGGTGTTATTTTCTTGTGATTTTGATGAGTTTTCATGGGTCACCCTGCCTTGGTTTTATCCCTTTTTGTGGTTTTGGCGCATCTTTCCCTTGTTTCATATTCGAAAATCCAAAGTATCACACCTTCTATTTAAATTTGTGCTCAATATTGATAGTGTATAGATAGGCGGTGCCAAGTGAGGAGATGTCTAGGAACTCCATCTCATGATGGAGGTATTTGTGTATATAGCCACAATACTTGAGAACGAGATGCACTCAGAATCCTTGATATCCAAATTCGTACAAAGGGTATGAAAAATATTTGTGAACTCTGACACATCTTTATCCATTCCCTATTGTAGTGTGGTCCACTTTATGTACTTATCTTCATAGCTCCCGACAGGGTAATACTATTCCTTGATGGCATCTAGGAAAGAATTCAAAGTGGGTGTGGCTGAAAATAATGAGGGTTCCCTCTCGTCCCTCTACTCACAGTAGGTTCCCCACCAATCCTTGATGTGGGGGGCGATTTTAAGGAGCGCAAAAGTAACCTTTTCCCTACTGGAAAAATCATGAATCAAAAGATATCCTTCCAACAATCTAACCATTTATTTACGACATTTATATCTATCTGGCCTTAAAATATGGAAATGTCAAATTTGACTTGTACCTTAAATGGAGTGGCGCCTACAGGTTGGCTTTTGGATGAGTATGCATCACCTATGGGCATCTGCAGAAGGATCTGGGAAAATTTTCTTGTCATATCATTCGTTTTTTCACTCAAGGGATTCTTTGAGTAATAGTTTGAAAGGATATCCTACTCCCTCATCTTTCTTTTCTTCTGCCATGGGAGGTCTTTGGTATCGATGAGCCTGATCTTGCAAAGGTTCAACTAGTTGAAGCCCTAAACTCCTTATACCCTGACTTCGTTGGGGACATGCACACAGAAATAGAGAAAGAGCAGACCACTTTGATACCACTGATCCAAATTTACGGAAGGAAAAAATGAAACACATATATAAATAGAAACACAGAGATAAAGTGAAAACATAACTGTTATAGGTCAATTTGGGCACCATTCCCAATGACCTGGTTAACTGGGCATCATCTCCAGGACCAATGAATAGGGTCTATCACCCCCTATCATTTCAATTGCTACATGCCCTAAGAACAAGACAAATCATTCAAGACTTTCATCTGGTTTCCAAGATTTGAATTTTATAGTATATCATATGGGAGCTCATCAATGCTACCTATAAAGGGACTAAGTGTGTTGCATATGTAGGTAGCCCCATGCAAGGTTCCTCTACAAAGCACTTCCCGACACTCATAGGTGCATTGGCCACATTGGGAGCGAAATTCTCATTGTTCCGGAATCTCCACTTGGCCAGTGCCTTCTAGAAGAGTTCACATGTGTCAAACTTTGAATCCATGTGTCCATTTGACATCTACAATATTGAGAAAATGTCTTGCCTATTATTGGAAAGTCATTGATTGTAAAACTACCTTCAACTCCTCTATAAATTGAGCACAGATCTTAGTGTTTGAGAAGGAAGAATTTGAGTAGAGAAATGTTGGTGGAATTTCAATTGAGGAATTGATTTGAGTGACATATTGATGGAGATATCTGCAATGTGATGAGGTTGGGATGTTGCTAGAGATGGTGACACTAAATCAATCACTGGGTTGTAACCTCCCCTTCTATCATTAATAAAGATTACTACTTATCTTTCCCTATATGCATCTGTATAAGCTTTGATTTTCCATATCATGATTTCTTATTTGATGTATATGGTTTATGCTTTATTGATTTAGCTAAATAACTTGAATAGGCATCTGTATTATTGTTATCTCTTGTTTTTTAGTGTTCATTATTGTAGGAAATATTTTTCACATCCAGCTAGAATTGAAGCTACAGCAAAAGCGACATAAAGAGATTTTGGAAGCGCTTGGATTCCAAGTAATCTTCTTATTTCATTTTGTGTGTCTACTTGCAGTTAGGAAAGATAGTCGTAAATTATTTGACCTGTTGTTATAGATTAGCACCTGTCTAGGGAAGAATTATTTATCCGTAATTCATAATTCCGCATAACAAATTGGTGACTCCACTGGGGATATTACTCTTTATCCTAGGTGTTTTAGCCTATGATTTTCTCTGTTTATTCACCTATTAGTTGTTACTCACAAAGATTATATTTTTTAAATCCAAATTTGCATTAGAAGTGTGTTAGACAACTGTGTTTTTCATTGTACATTGTGCCCAACGCACTCCTAGACAGGACACAGTGCTTTGCATAGCACTATCTTCCTTTCAGGCCTGCGTTGCAAAGCGCTGTCTCTCTTTAGAGACTGTGTTGCCTCCTGAAACCATCCAAATTCCTTATAATTTTTCATTGCAATTTGTTTCAGTTTGTTTTTTGTTGTGTTTTGAAAACCCTGGGCCTCATAGTGACCAATGATCTTATCTACTCTTCCTCCTTTGAAAGAAAATTTCGTTCAGTGTTTGTTTAAAGTGTTTTTTCTTTATCATTGACGAATTGATTTCAAAGTATTTTCATTGTCGCATTTAGATCGATTTTCTTTTGAAAAAGGAAATTGTTGTAAATTCTTCGTTCCCTAATAGGAGAAATTTTTGTTTAATTCTTCATGTTTCCTTCAAAAGAGAAATTGTTGTTTATATTCTTCATTTCTCAAAAGTAAAAGGCATTTGTTTTTATTGATTTAGTGCGCTTAGTTTCCTTTTCTACATTCATAACATTAAAGGAACTGAAAATAAAAACCTACATTTGCATGTGGTGGTTTGTGTGTTTTGCAAAATGAACAATTAGGAAATCTGCATTTAGTTTGTGTTCTTTGATTTGTTTTCTTGCAAATTGATTGCTCTTTCCCTCTAGTAGCTAGGATTTTCATTGAAAAAATAAAAGTGAAATATTGCTTATCATTCTTAGTTTGCATTTTAGGAATTTCCAATACATCATCACAGTGAACCTTTGAAAGGAAAATTGTTAAACAAGATCAACATAAAATTAATCTCAATTTACCTAAAAAATCATTGGAACCATAACGATAACATTTAGAGGGTCTAGGCTAGAGACGTGTTCCGGCATCGTAAAACATAGCAGTTGTCGTTAACTTGTCTACGATACATTCTGAGTGTGATACCTCACTCCACGTACGTAAGTATATCATAGCTCATCCATGTACTTTCGAGTATATCAGGCAGTGTTACAGTACGAAAAGTATAAAGGGGTGCTCTCACTGTGCAGTTTCGCATCAGACAACGCTCATGCGGACTTGGGCCTCCACGTACCTTCGGGTATATTTGGGAGGAAAAATTTTAGGTGCTATCCATCCGTAGTGAACCGAGTCTACCACCTTGTAAATTGTGATACACCGAACAGAGCATTCGGGGAGATTTCTTGCCCGTAATTCTTGGTTCGCCAGGAGGTATTCTGCAGTTCACAGTTTCTTGGTAAACCCTTTTGCCTAGCATTACCCTTTTATTTTGTTTTTTTTTTTTTTGGTTAAAATAAATCATTAATCATGGAAGAACAAAATCTTTTTCCCCGTTATTCGCGTATATTAGCTTTAAAACCACCTTTAGCACCAGAAGTTACTTATGGTAGGCGAAGGCGATCACGATTTGCCGAATCAAGTACAATTCGTACCTCTGGTGAAACGTCATATTCCCATAAACTAGAGTTAGCTCAAGTTGTTTCTACACATCTCGATTCATCTACTGTTGTCGAAACAGAGTCTTCACAGCTACCCGATGTCACAATCCACCCAATCAATGAGACCATACCTCTTGGACCCGACGTTGTTCAACCATAAATTGATCCAGATCCTGTCTCTTCTTTGCCAGACATCTGAATCTTGAAGTCGTACAACCGAAATTTGTTCCTACCTTGGTCATCCCACAAATATATGTAGCCATTGAGTCTCCTATATCACATATTCAACAACCTGAGATATACTTTGGGCTTGATGGTGAAATACTTCCACCTGGTTTAAGTACGATTGAATAAATCCCACAAGATGAGACACCTTTAACTCCAACCCATTTTGGGGAGGACCTTTACCTGTACGAGTATTTTCCTCAATCGTTACCATCTACTTTTGTTGATCATGTTCCTATTCAAACTCTCGTTGATACAAAAGGGTATACATTTTGTCAAGTAACCATGCCTGAATCAACATCTTCGGTTGGGCCATCTGTTCCAATTATGTCAACACCTGCCCTCGCTACCCTGTTGATGTTCACAACTTCACCAGAGTCATATTTTCATGGTGGCCCTATGGTCCCATCAAGTTACAAATCATTATCTGGAATTTTCTCTGGTGCATCTTCAAACCCATGGACTTTAACAATGTCATAATCCGGTATTTTAACTGGTAATCCTATAGTGAGTACTGAACGACTTGATTATTTATACACATCATCAGGGCAATATCAAGCGGGTCCTTCTGGGTCTATTCCTTCAAGTACCATATCAACTGGACTCCCAGCATTTGGAGAGCAATATTTTCTGTCTTATTATCCTCCTCATGCTGGGGGAAACCTTTGGTCACCCAATATGATAGTACTTCATCACTTTTTGGTAAACCTAATGTCAAAATGAATGTTTTTCAATGGCAGCCCACTCTACCTATCCAACCACAAACGGTTGTGCACTCGTATCAACCAGTTCAACCTGTTACACCCACGTCATTAGCACTTGTTAATACATCTTTAATCCTGTTACAGAATCAAAATGTTGTACAATAATCTTATCAAGAGGGTCATTCAACTCAATACCATCAAATTTTGGGTCCACAGACTCCAAATCCTTTGGTTAATTTACAACAACCTGTATCCGGAATCATTTATTCACAAGTTGGTTTACCATTTTATGGGATGTCACAACTGCAACCTGGTTATACCTATCAACTAAATCCAAGTTATCCTAATTTGGGTTATAACATTGGTGAATAGACCCCTTGGCAGCCTCAGGCACAAATGCCTCAAACTTCATTTCAACAAGTATCATATCCAGGTTTTGGTCAACAGAATCCTCGAGCGTTTGCTTTTCAAAACAACCCCTATCTGGGTTACCAGCAGCAGATTCCTTATGCTAGTGCTCAAAGGCATGTTTCTCAAGCAATTCCATCTTACCCTGGCTATGCTCAACATGACCTTAATAGACATTTTCCCTTTGTTGCAACTTTAGAGTTACCAGATTTAAATTGGCTAACTAATGATCCAATTAACTATGCTCCTTGGTGGTCGATGATACCTCATAAATTACCCTCGGATATTCCTAAGTTTAATGGAAACCCTAGAGAAGATCTGTTGACTCATTTTATGACTTATAATTTATGGTGTTCATCAAATTCCCTGAATGATGATTCTATTCGACTACGTCTTTTCCAATGTATGCTCACAGGTCAGGCTGCAAAATGGTATATTGAGTTACCTAGAGCTTCTTTTGATAATTTCACCACCCTAACTACTGTCTTTTTTACTCATTTCCAGATACCCATAAGATATGAAACTGGAATGGAACTCTTGACCAATTTCAAATAGACTAATGCTACTCACATTTCTGATCATATTCCTGAATGGAATCGTCGTCGTAGAATGGTTAAGAAATATGTTCCGGATCAGCTCCTTGCTGAATGGTTCATTAAGTCCCTGTTACCATCTATAACTGAGGATGTGGCTAAGGGTGGTGTCGTCACAGAAGAGAAATTTATCGCTCGTGCCTAATATTTAGACTTGATTTACACTCAGTCTGGCATGCTCTATGACAAAATTCCTATCGCGTCGAGATCTAATTTTATTGTTCCTCCTCAATTAAAGGACTCTCATGCCGAAGACGGCTTGATTGGCGCTGGAAGCACACATCATACTACTGCATCTGATCCTGCACCTTCTTCTGAAATTAATGCCATGTCGTTTGACAAGGGAAAAAGTGACAAGCAACTCGGAAGTAAGAAAAAGGGGAAATCTAAGAAAAAGAAAACTTCTAACCCGCAGGAACGATCATTTGATCAATCGTCTGGACCTAGGAAACCTTGTTATCCATGCATAATCTGTAATGAGGAAAACTTTTTTAGGGATTATCCTCACCACACTGAAGTCTCAAAAATCATCAAGTATTCCCATGCATCAGCTGTGTTGACATACCCATTTCCGAATCTAGACACAAACATGGTTGCTACGGATCCAGCTCCTAGTTCCCAAGTGTTAATGTTATCTGTCACAATATCTTCAACAGATATTTTGGTTTCAACGCGTAATAAAGATTATGGTAGCCAGGCCACTAATCAACCTACTACCTTGACAATGAATCCGTCTACGGAATCAGTACCGCCTACTGTTATTCCTGAATTGAAAATCAAGCCACCAAAGGGAGTAATTCACAAATCGACATATAATCCTCGGGCGAGAGCTGCACAAAATTATAATATAGTTGAAGATTTGGCTCAATCCCCTTTGATTATGTCTGCTCTTGAGGTATTACAAAATTTTCCCTCCCAAAAACAAGCTCTATTGTCAGCTATTGGTGGAATTGATCCGACTGATTCTAATCTTGTCGTCTTTAATCATACGGGCTATGTGCCGCAACTACCAGCAGAATTGGCATTCTCCATACAAGTAAATGTTCTCAATCACCTTGTTCATCACACTATTATTTATGAGGGAGAATCTACATGCATTGTGTCTCTAAATTGTTGGAAGTCACTTGGCTCGCCACACTTATCACAATCATCAACAATGTTGAAGGCTTTTGATGGACGTACATATAAAACTTGTGGTATTATTAATAACCTGCATGTTGAACTAGGGGGAAAAATAGTGAATGTTGATGTCGAGGTTGTTGATGGACCCCTTGAATATAATATTCTACTTGGAAGGCCATGGTTATATGCAATGATTGCAATTGTTTCTACATATTTCAGAATGATTGCCTTTCCACATAAAGGTACTATTACAGTCATTAATCAACTATCCTTCTTTGCCTCCGCTTTGCCGGTAACTGGAAGCGTTTCGTTCATTCACATACCCTAACTAGAACTTCAGAACATTGGTGTAGGACTCTTAAAGGATTCCACTCTAATGGGAACCTTTACATTACCATCGACCACAACGTCGACAAAAATTGCAAGTATAGAGACCTGCTACATGATCTCTTCCACTCTATCTGGCTTAAGGGAGAGTACGGGTGATTCCGAAGTTACTACGTTGGGTGAGTTTCTACTTCCTAGCCCTATTGAGTTGGCATAGCAATCAATCTATTTGGCTTGGGCGAAAAATCTGAAATCAGCGTCGCTGAGTGTTTGGGTTGATCGTTCCTTAGGTTTTGGTACTCCCTCTGATCCTTTTTCCTTAATGTTCTTGATAGATGAGAATATTTTGGAAGCCATGATGTCAGAAGGAGAACCATGGGAAGATTATCGTCATCGCTCCCATCTTCCTAATTATGAAGAAATTTATCTTAGTGAACTATATCACCCATCAATCAAAAATTTCTTTTCAAATTATTTACCCATTAATGCAATCGATTCCGAGCGAAATCTTTCAAATATTGAAGAAACAATTTTTATCGATATTTCGACCAAACCTGGCGTTGTAGAAAATATTCATGTTGGTGTATCTTGTTCTCCATCAAAACTCGACTCATATCGCTCTATATTCCGTGAATTTCGTGATGTATTTTCTTGGTCTTACGAGGAAATGCCAGGCATAGATACTAGTATTGTTGAACACACTATTAATATGTATCCTGATGTCAAACCGGTGCGTCAACGACTTCGTCCTGTTCATCCGAAGAAATTCGATGCCATTAAAGCAGAAGTTGAAAAAAATTTGTGTGCTGGTTTCATATACCCTATTCCGCTAACTGAGTGGGTTTCCAATATCGTTCTTGTCATGAAAAAGCAAGGAACCGTTAGAGTGTGCATGATTATCGGGATGTCAATCTTGCTTTTCCAAAATACAACTATCCTACTCCCTTTTTTTACCAGATTATTGACGATAATGCTGGATGTGAAATATTTTTGTTCATGGATGGATTTTCCAACTACAATCAAATCAATATCTGCCCAGAGGATCAACATAAAACAACATTCATCTGTCCCTAGGGCACATTCGCTTATAAGAAACTTTCATTTGGTTTAAAGAATGTTGGGGAAACTTTTCAGGGAGATGGACTATGCTTTCAATGACATCAAGCACATTTTTCAACCTTATCTAGATGATTTACCAGCGCATTCACGAAATCAGACTGATCACTTGATGCATTTGAGAGCCATTTTCTTAAGCTACCGACACTACAAAATACGCCTCAATCCACATAAATGTGTGTTTTGTGTTGGTTCTAGACATTTTCTTGGATTCAAGTCTGAAAAGAAGGAATTCGAATCGACCCATTGAAAGTTCAGGCCATTCTTGATTTGCCTGCACCATCAAATTTACTTCAGATACAGAAACTTCAAGGAAAGGCTAACTTTCTAAGAAGGTTCATTCTAAACTACGCCAAAATGACTAAAGGATTTACTTGACTCTTGAAAAAGGGGGTTCCCTTCCATTGGGACCAAGTTGTGCAAGGATACTCTTGTCTCAGCATCATTAATGTTCCCCCCTAATTATCAAAATGATTATTTCCTATACATCGTCGTGGCTGAAACGATCATTGCTATGGTTTTGGTCCAAGTAGAATATGGAATTGAACATCCGATCTATTATTTGAGTCGTAATCTCAATGATACGAAAGTTAAGTATTCATACATAGAAAAGCTTTCCTTGGCAGCTGTTCAAGCTGTCCAAATATTTCGCCATTATATCTTGCTCCAAAAAACCACTATCGTTTCGGATTGTAACCCCATGACTTATATCTTATCACATCAATTTCTGGTGGGCAAATATTCAAAATGGATTGTCATTTTGCAGGAATTTGATTTGGAATTCATCAAATCTAAGTCAAAGAAGTCTTTAGTTTTAGCTGAGCTTCTTTGTGACCTTCCCTCTGATAGTACTCCAATTACGTCGGAACCATCAATTCCTGAGGAGTCTCTGTTTCTAATTGGATCATCTGATCCTTGGATGGAGATTTCATCATTTATCTCCAAACTCAAACTTTTCAACCTGATACCTCTAGCAACCAATTTGCAACCAAAATTTTGGAGAGAAGTAGTTGGCACCATAGTTTATACCTTAAATCGAACTCAACTAAGACCAAATAATGAAAAGACTCCTTATGAATTATGGAAAGGAAGACCTGCTTCAGTAAAATATTTTAGGGTTTTTGGAAGCAAATGTTTCATAAAAATAAATGATGACTCACCAGGTAAATTTGATTCTAGAGTTGACGAAGGAATATTTCTTGTATACTCCACTAGGAGCAAAGCTTACAAATGTTACAACTATCGTCTACAAAGAATAGTGGAAAGCATTGATGTAAATATTGATGAAGGATTTCTAGAAAAAGGAATTAAAGATCATGAAGTTAAGCCTTTCTTTAAACAAAGTGAAGAAGAAGAACCTGAAAAAGAAGAGGAGAATGAAGAACCTCAAAGTGAACCTCAAAATGAATCTTCACAAACTCCCTCCAAGATCAAGTTTGTTCAAAGATATCATCTAGAAGAACAGGTCATCGGAAATATAGATGAAGGAATCCAAACTCGAAGAAGGATGATAAGCACCCCTAGAAAAGATGGTGTGGCTCTATTATATTTAATAGAACCTGAAAATTTTTCTCAAGAAAGCAAAGATCCTCATTGGATAAAGGCCATGGAAGAAGAAATGTCTCAAATCGGAAAAAATGAGACTTGGGAAGTGGTACCTCGCCCAAAAGATAAAAATATAATTGGAACAAAATGGGCATTCAAAAACAAGATGAATTAAGATGGAAAAATCATTAGAAATAAAGCCAGACTTGTCTGCAAAGGATACTCGCAAATTGAAGGAATTGACTTCGAAGAAACCTTTGCACTAGTAGCTCGAATGGAAGCCATACGAATGTTTCTAGCATTTACTTGCTCAAAAGGACTCAAGGTTTATCAAATGGATGTAAAATCAGTATTCCTGAATGGCGATCTCAAGGAGGAAGTTTACATGGAGAAACTAGAAGGATTTGATCTTGTTGAAGGAAAATACCTTGTATACAAACTAAAAAAGGTCTTGTATGGATTAAAACAAGCCCCTAGAGCATGGTATGCAAAGTTGGATCACTATCTGCAACAAGAAGGTTTCAAAAATAGAATGACAGGTAGCAATCTCTACATGAAGATGGACAAGGAAAAACTTCTAATCACTCTTGTTTAAGTTGATGATCTAATCTTTGCTAGCAATGATGAATAAATGAGCCATGAATTTGCTCTAAATATGTCCAAAAAATTCGAGATGTCAATTATTGGTGAGTTATCTTACTTTCTTGGGCTACAAATATCTCAAACCTCTACAGGCATGTTTATATCTCAAGCAAAATATCTTAAATACATGCTTAAAAGATATGGGATGGAAGATTGTGCACCTATGAGCACACCAATGACCACAGATTGTAAATTAAGCAAAGACGATGATACCCCCCAAATAGATGCAACTCTTTACAGGTCAATAATTGGAGCTTTCCTATACTTAACTACTACAAGACCATATATTATGCAAGCAGTAGGAATGGTAGTAAGATTTCAGTCTAGTCCTAAACAATCCCATCTAGTAGCTACGAAAAGAATTCTCAGATATCTGAAAGGAACGCCTGATTTCGATCTTTGGTATCCTAAGAGTTCAACTCTTATTGTGACAACTTATTCTGATGCTGATTGGGCCGGAAGTGTGGATGATCGAAAAAGCACTAGTGGAAATGCATTCTTTATGGGAGATTGTCTTGTATCTTGGCTCAACAAAAATCAATAATCTATATATCTTTCTACAGCTGAAGCCAAATATATAGCTGTTGCTAATTGTTGTACACAAATTCTATGGATGAAGGAAGCCTTGAAGGATGTCAACATAGAAACTAAGCAACCAATTACTATTTTTTGTGACAATACTAGCGCCATCAGTCTTTCAAAGAATCCGGTGATGCACTCAAGAACCAAACATCTTCCGATCAAATACCACTTTCTCCGTGAACAAGTTGTTGAACACAATATCAAGTTGGAATGCGTCAATACAAAGAGAAAATTGCAGATATCTTTACATGATCTGAAATTGTGTGAGCAAAGTATTTCTTATACAGAGATTAACAGTAGGGGCTTTTAATGGTTATTTCACCTTTACTAGAAAGGATGAAACCAGAAGCTTCTGGCCCTCTTACTGGCTCTGCCTAAAGAAATATAATGTAAACACTAAATAGATCTGATCAATGAAAGTATTTGTTTATGTGCAAAGCATTCATTAATCAAAATTTTATGTGTGAATAAGCAAGTTCAAGTATTCTGCAATGGAAGTAAAGTGGTTTGAAGTGAAACTAATGAGTTGTGATCACTGTATAAGTCAGATTGGGAAAAGTGGACTTATGAAAAGTTACTGTTTAATGTAGTAAATTCTGAAATATAACAACAAAAATGCACAGCATAACAGTAAGCATTTGTTTAAGCAGTTCACCCCTCTTTTGGGCTACCTCTGTTGGGTCCAAAAGCCTCCAAATAGGATTTTCTCTCTTTCATTAATGCTAAAATTAAAAATTACACTATGTAGAAAGCCTCAAAAGGAAAAATTAGCTGCAAATTCAGAAACAGAGGACTGAAATCAGTATAAATCGACTATTCATTCACCTCCAATGGATGATTATAGTCCAACACAACTGATCTTTTACCAAGCCCTGGTGGCTCCACAACCAAAATCGCTGATAAAATCATTGATATAGCACCCTGATGGCTCTGCAACCTGTCCCAAAAGCTCCAGAATGCTTCAATACCCCAAAATAAAATAAAAAAATCGTTTTAATGGACTTCCCTAGCCAAAGTTGTGGCTAACTGAAGTTTTGCCCGATGTCCCCTTGAAAAGCTCCACTAAATGTGGAGAACTGGAGTTAACTCCAGTTGAAATAGCAACAAATTCCAAACTTGGCAGGCGTGCTCCAACTTTATTGGGCGGTTAACTTAAACATTAAATGTGTTCTTATCTCGGTCACATGCGCGTCGAAAACGTTGGGGCCAAACGGTTTTTAGAAAACTGTTGCATTAACTTTTATTGTAACGGTCCCGCATATATGTGAACGGTCACATTAATTCAGTTGGATGGTTATCTAAACAGTTGACTCCCCGCCGTTTTGGTAGGGCCGCTGGTCACGACGAGAGGTCACATAAATGGGGACTGTGCTAGTTTAAACCTTCGCTCCACCTTAACGTATTAAACTTTGCCACATAACAATATTAAACCGTGACTTTTAAACATTGAACGTGACACTTCTGATTTTTATGCCATATGCCTTTACACATTAAAACCTTTACGTATTTGGGTTTTAACATAGTTTCATATTTCGAATTTTATAACATATGCGTGATTTTAATGTTTATAATTTAATAAGGTTTAATTAATTTTTTTTTTAATAATTACTTAATAATATAATATATGATTAATAAAAAACCATATAAAGTATTAAAAACCATATAATTTAATTAATTTATTAAACCTTAATAAAAAATAAAATTATCCCAACACATAATATTAAAAAATTTCTTTTCAAAATTGAAAGTTATTGGGCAATTTCAAAATGCAATAACTTCTTCATACGACGTCGGTTTTCAGTGCCATTCACGGCTACAGGATCGTTTTTTCGAGCTCTTTCCTGTAGTTCTGGTTTGGACCAATTCTGAGCAACTAAATTTTTGAGCATTTTTCCACAAAGGACTTGATCTCCTGATCATTACAAAACCCCTTCCACGAGAAGCATTTCAGTATCTTCGCCAAAATATTGGGGTAATTTCTCTTGCATCACATTAAATCAAGCAGCATGTCAGGGGTACAGCATGACAGGGGGAGCAGTTTGATAAGTGGAATACGTAGGCACCCCATTTTCCATTGATGTCAAAGGGGGAGAAAATGCTAGAATATTTCCATCAATGACAAAGGGGGAGATTGTTGGTCAATAATTGGCATTGATGGAAATATCATTAATGATTCTTGGATGAAAATATCCATAGCAGCTCTTTTCAGGCTACTATCCTCCCATGCACAAGAAATATTAGGGCAAAATACTTAAGAAAATAAAGGCTCACTATCCATAATTTTTTATGCACAGGAATACAAGGACAGTCAGCAAGAAAAATGGTTTTTTGTGGAAATTTAAGGAAGGATGTCAAAGTGATCCCTTGTCCATCTTGAAGAAGACTCCTTCCTCTTTCCAATGAGTCCTCATATGCCCCAAAAAGCCCTGTGGTTTGAAAGATATGAATTTTTGAAGTTGCAGAATAATTATTTTCCTTTTGAGCCGACTTGTTCTTGCTCCTAAAGTCGGTCTGCCTTAGGGACATTGATGTTGATGTTCGTTTAAACAAAATCACCATATATATTCATGATTCGAACTTCACTTTTGGATGATCACTACGGTTATCATCACAAAAGATAAAAGGTATCGTTCACAGCTCGTGAACAAAGAAGAAAAGGAGTCTGTGAATATATGTTTTTGGATTAAAATACCTCATTAAATACGCACTACATACCTCATTATTAGTGCAGCCCCAATAATGCTAGAATCTGTTTAAAGGTTATAGTGATCTGATGATATAGTGGTTTGGACACCTTGGCACATTTCAGCAGCTTCATAACATAGCTCAGAATACAGTGGCATGTGAGAATAGTACCTCGGAGTTCCTATGTGATTTGGTATCATCTGAAGATACAATGGTTCAGCTATTACATGACATAGCTCAGATTACAGTGGCATGAGAGAACAGTGGTTCGGTGTTTCCTATAGTGTCACATTTCATAGCCCAGATCTTGTGACAATGGGTTGGACCATAACTACAGTAGCTCGGATTTTTTTAAGACTTGGTGGATGATTCAAATCCTTTGATATTGCAGATCTTAACCAAGTTGCAAAGACTAACAGTTCAAAAAAAGGAGCAGTTAATCTTTAAGGCTTGTTTTCTCTCAAATATAGATGAAGAATCTCGCGATGAACTTGAAGGCAAAACATTGAAGTAAAAATCAGTCAGCACTGTGGCGTGTGAAGCATTATGCAGTACAGAGGTCTTGGTGCAAACTTTGGCGCATAATTGATAAAGAAGTGTGATGCAGAATAGCTAGTGCATTATGGTGTAGAATTGATGATATAGACTTGTGCATTGAAGCATCTTTGAACTAATAATCCAGTGAAGAAGAAAAGAGGGATTGGTGTCCCTGGGGTAGGTGCCTTGGTGAAGATAGGGTCGAAGACCTACAGGTCATAGCCTAATTAAGTCCAAGTTGGTGCTTGGCAATCATTGTACTCATTCATCTTAAAAAGGATCATTATCCTTCCTTCTATAATAAAATTATTCACTTCTCTGATTTTTGTGTAGAATCTAAATGGTTATAGTAACAATTGAAAATAAATACTGATTCACCCCCCTCTCAGTATTTCTAACAATTGGTATCAGAGCCAGCTTCTTCAATATTAGCCTAATAGCTGGAAGAAGGATTCTTAGGCACAATGAAGAACATGGAAGAAACATGGAAACTACCTATCTTTGATGGAACAAATTTTGGTTTTTGGAAAAAGAGGATGTCCTACTATCTAATGACTCTTGGTCCTGAAGTATGGCACTCTGTTCTGGATGGGTAAAAATCTCCCGCCAATCTTCCAACTAATCAAGATGAAATAAGAGCCTACATTGCTAATGCCAAAGCTTTAAATTCCATCACTAGTGGAATTACCGATTATGAATTTACGAAAGTCATGAACTGTGACTCAGCTAAAGAAGTATGGGATAAGTTGGTTTCTCTATATGATGGCGACTCCAAAGTCAAGAAGGCAAAGCTTCAAACCTATAGAAGACAATTCGAGAGTCTGAAAATGGATGATGAAGAAGATATTGCATCATATTTCCTCCGAGTACCTGAAGTGGTTAACTCTCTTAGAGGACTAGGAGAAAATATTGAAGAAAGCACCATAGTTCAAAAAATCTTGAGATCGCTTCCTGACAGATTTGACTACAAAGTAAGTGACATAGAAGAAATGAAGGATCTAGATACTCTCAAGATGGATGAACTCCATGGAATTCTCATTGCCTATGAGATGAGGAAAGGGAGTCCAAATTTCAAAGAAGCAGCCTTCAAAGCCTCAAGATCTACAAAAGAAGGAAAAGGATGGAATTACAATAGCGATGAATCTGATACTGTCTAAAAGGTAAGTACCCTCTTATTTGTTTCAATTGTGGAAGAATAGGTCATTACGCTGCAAAATGTCCCCATAAACATGATAGTGATGATGAAAAGGACTCTAAAAGGATGATGTACAAAAAGAAAGGGTTTAATAAGAAGAAATTCTTCTCCAAACAAGATGAGTCCAATGAAGATGAATTTGTATTCATAAAAAATAAATCAACCAGAAATATGTGTCATCACAAAGAAAGAGATGATGAATCAAATGAGGAAGGTGATTATGTTGGAAGCAAAGAAACGTTATTCATGGCATTTAGAAATGATGATGACTCAGAACTGGAAGATGAAAGAAACATGGATAGTTTGTTGATGAATGCCATTGAATAAAATAAGAATCTACAAAAGAAGATAATTTCTCTCAAAATACAAAGAGAGGAAGCAAAAAGAAGGGAAGACTTCTTGAACATTAAGCTAAAAGAGAAGGATGATATATGTGAAAAACGTGAAGCTGAAATAGTATCTCTAAGAAAGGAATTAGAGCAAGTCAAAAGGAGTTGGAAAAGCTCTCTGGCTCTAGACAACATTCTTAACACTCAAAAACCTCAACACGACAAGTATGGAATTGGTTTCAAAGGAGAATCATCAAGTACACAGAATAATGCTAGAATTTATGCTGATGTACTCTCTCGTCATCCTAAAGAAGAAAAGTCATCTCGTCAGGAACAAATTCCCATCTCAAAACCAAGAATTGAAGAAAGAGAAACTCCAAGGAAGAATGTTGGTTCAAGCTATGGATACTACAACAGGTATCAAACTATTTTTCTTAGGCATTGTTACAATTGTAAAAACTTTGGGCATCAAGCTAAACATTGCAAGGCTCATAAGAATGAAGCACCAAGATTGAAAAATCAAACAAACCAACTACATGGTCCTAAAGAGCAAGGACAAATCAAAACTTACAATTCTTTTGATCCCTTGGCTAAGTTTGATCTGTATTGCTCATTATGTGATAATTATTATCATAATGAACAAAATTGTCCTCTCAAAAGGGAGAAAGCTAAAAACATAAATCTCAAAACTGATAAATGTGGCCTAGCTCTATGTGCTCATAGTGAAGAAAATCATTGGTTCGTGGATAGTGGATGCTCAATACATATGACAGGTGACCAAAATAAGTTTATCTCATTGAACAAGAAAAATGGAAATGTATCTTTTGGAAGTGGATCTGCTAAAATCACTGGAAAAGGAACTACTACCCTTGTCAATGGAACTAGGAAAGGCTCAAAATACCTTGCTGGTAGAAGGGTTCAAACACAATCTCTTAAGTGTTAGCCAGATTTGTGACCAAGGACATAATGTTTTCTTTAGTACAAAAAACTGTGAAATAAGAGACTCATCCTCGGGAGAACTTGTGGTGAAAGGAGTAAGAACACTAGATAATGTTTACATACTTAGTAGAATCGAAGAAGATAAATGTTACTTAAGTCAAACAGATGAAATTTGGTTATGGCATAAGCGATTGGGGCATACAAGTTTTGATAACCTAGTCAACATCAGCAAAATTAATGCAGTAAGGGATATTCCAAAAATGTGAAAACCAAATCAAGTTGTATGTGGTCCATGCCAACATGGAAAGCAAACCAGAACTAGCCACAAAACTAAGGAGTTCTCAACAACAAAACCTTTGGAAATCATTCATGCAGATTTGTGTGGGCTAACTAGAACTCCAGCTCTTCAAGGTGAAAGTTACTTTTCTCTATTTGTTGATGACTATACTAGAATGATGTGGATATATTTCATAAAATATAAATCCGAAGCATTTGAATGTTTTAAAAATCTTAAGGCTCACATTGAGAATGAGAAAGATTCTAAGATTAAATGTCTTAGAACGGATAGAGGAGGAGAATTCGCCTCAAAAGAGTTTGATGAATTCTATAAAGAGCATGGAATCGAAAGAGAACTCTCTACTGCTAGGACACCCCAACAAAATGGAGTAGTTGAAAGAAGGAACTGAACCATTCAAGAAATGGCAAGGACAATGCTACTAGCAGCCGATTTGCAACCAAAATTTTGGAGAGAAGCAGTTGGCACCGCAGTTTATACCTTAAATCAAACTCAACTAAGACCAAATAATGAAAAGACTCCTTATGAAAATTGGAAAGGAAGACCTGCTTCAGTAAAATATTTCAGGGTTTTTGGAAGCAAATGTTTCATAAAAATAAATGATGACTCACCAGGTAAATTTGATTCTAGAGTTGACGAAGGAATATTTCTTGGATACTCCACTAGGAGCAAAGCTTACAAATGTTACAACTATCATCTATGAAGAATAATGGAAAGCATTGATGTAAATATTGATGAAGGCCTTCTAGAAAAAGGAATTGAAGATCATGAAGTTGAGCCTTTCTTTGAACAAAGTGAAGAAGAAGAACCTGAAAAAGAAGAGGAGAATGAAGAACCTCAAAATAAATCTTCACAAACTCCTTCCAAGATCAAGTTTGTTCAAATATATCATCCAAAAGAACAGGTCATCGGAAATATAGATGAAGGAATCCAAACTCGAAGAAGGATGATAAGCACCCCTAGAAAAGATGACGTGGCTCTATTATCTTTAATAGAACCTAAAAAAATTTCTCAAGCAAGCAAAGATCCTCATTGGATAAAGGCCATGGAAGAAGAAATGTCTCAAATCGAAAAAAATGAGACTTGGGAACTGGTACCTCGCCCAAAAGATAAAAATATAATTAGAACAAAATGGGTATTCAAAAACAAGATGAATGAATATGGACAAATCATCAAAAATAAAGCCAGACTTGTCTACAAAGGATACTCGCAAATCGAAGAAATTGACTTCGAAGAAACCTTTGCACTAGTAGCTCGAATGGAAGCCATAAGAATGTTTTTAGCATTTACTTGCTCAAAAGAATTCAAGGTTTATCAAATGGATGTAGAATCAACATTCCTGAATGGAGATCTCAAGGAGGAAGTTTACATGGATCAACTAGAAGGATTTGATCTTGCTGAAGGAAAAGACCTTGTATGCAAACTAAAAAAGGCCTTGTATGGATTAAAACAAGCCCCTAGAGCATGGTATGCAAAGTTGGATCACTATCTGCAAAAAGAAGGTTTCAAAAAGGGAGTGGCAGGTAACAATCTCTACATGAAGATGGACAAGGAAAAACTTCTGATCACTCTTGTTTATGTTGATGATCTAATCTTTGCTAGCAATGATGAAGAAATGAGCCATGAATTTGCTCTAAATATGTCCAAAAAATTCGAGATGTCAATGATTGGTGAGTTATCTTACTTTCTTGGGCTACTAATATCTCAAACCTCTACAAGCATGTTTATATCTCAAGAAAAAAATCTTAAATACATGCTTAAAAGATATGGGATGGAAGATTGTGCACCTATGAGCACACCAATGACCACAGATTGTAAATTAAGCAAAGACGATGATACCCCCCAAATAGATGCAACTCTTTACAGGTCAATAATTGGAGCTCTCCTAAACTTAACTGCTACAAGACCAGATATTATGCAAGCAGTAGGAATGGTAGTAAGATTTCAGTCAAGTCCTAAACAATCCCATAGACTAGCAGTTGTGAAAATAATTCTCAGATATCTGAAAGGAACGATTGATTTCGGTCTTTGGTATCCTAAGAGTTCAACTCTTATTGTGATAGCTTATCTTGATGCTGATTGGGCCGGAAGCGTGGATGATCGAAAAAGCGCCAATGGAAATGAATTCTTTATGGGAGATTATCTTGTATCTTGGCTCAGCAAAAAGCAATCATCTATATCCCTTTCTACAGCTGAAGTCGAATATATAGTTGTTGCTGATTGTTGTACACAAATTCTATGGATGAAGGAAGCCTTGAAGGATGTCAAAGTAGAAACTAAGAAACCAATTACTATTTTTTGTGACAATACTAGCGCCATCAATATTTCAAAGAATCTGGTGATGCACTCAAGAACCAAACATTTTCCAATCAAATACCACTTTCTTCGTGAACAATTTGCTGAACACAATATCAGGTTGGAATACGTCAATACAAAAGAGAAAATTGCGGATATCTTTACAAAACCCCTTCCACGAGAAGCATTTGAGTATCTTCGCCAAAAGATGGGGGTCATTGCTCTTGCATCACATTAAATCAAGCAGCATGTTAGGGGTACAACATGACAGGGGGATCAGTTTGATAGGTGGAATACGTAGGCACCCCATTTGTCATTGATGTCAAAGGGGGAGAAAATGCTAGAATATTTCCATCAATGACAAAGGGGGAGATTGTTGGTCAATAATTGGCATTGATGGAAATATCATTAATGATTCTTGGATGAAGATATCCATAGTAGCTTTGTTCAAGCTACTATCCTCCCATGCACAAGAAATATTAGGGCAAAATACTTAAGAAAATAAAGGCTCACTATCCATAATTTTTTATGCACAAGAATACAAGGACAGTCAGCAAGAAAAATGGTTTTTGGGGGACATTTAAGGAAGGATATCAAAGTGAGCCCTTGTCCATCTTGAAGAAGACTCCTTCCTCTTTCCAACGAGTCCTCATATGCCCCAAAACTCCCTGTGGTTTGAAAGATATGAATTTTTGAAGTTGTAGAATAATCATTTTCCTTTTGAGCTGACTTGTTCTTGCTCCTAAAGTCGGTCTGCCTTAGGGACATGGCTATTGACGTTCATTTAAACAAAATCACCATATATATTCATGATTCAAACTTCACTTTTGGATGATCACTACGGTTATCATCACAGAATATAAAAGGTATCGTTCACAGCTCGTGAACAAAGAAGAAAAGGAGTTTGTGAATATATGTTTTGGGCTTAAAAGACCTCATTAAATCCATGCTACATACCTCATTATTAGTGCAGCCCCAATAATGCTAGAATCTGTTTAAAGTTACAGTGATCTGAAGATACAGTGGTTTGGACACCTTGGCACGTTTCAACAGCTTCATAACATAACTCGAAATACAGTGGAAGGTGAGAATAGTACCTAAGAGTTCCTATGTGATTTGGTCTCATATGAAGATACAATGGTTCAGCTATTACATGACATAGCTCGGATTACAGTGGCATGAGAGAACAGTGGTTTGGTGTTTCCTGTAGTGTCACATTTCATAGCCCAGATCTTGTGATAGTGGGTTGGACCATAACTACAGTAGCTTGGATTTTGTTAAGACTTGGTGGATGATTCAAATCTTTTGATATTGCAGATCTTAACCAAGTTGCAAAGACTAACAATTCAAACAAAGGAGAAGTTAATCTTTAAGGCTTGTTTTCTCTCAAATATAGATGAATAATCTCGCAATGAACTTGAAGGAAAAACATTGAAGTAAAAATTAGTCAGCACTGTGGCGTGTGAAGCATTGTGCAGTACAGAGGTCTTGGTGCAAACTTTGGCGCATAATTGATAAAGAAGTGTGATGCAAAATAGCCAGTGCAGTATGGTGCAGAATTGATGATATAGACTTGTGCATTAAAGCATTTTTGAACTAATAATCCAATGAAGAAGCAAAGAGGGATTGGTGTCCCTGGGGTAGGTGCCCTTAAACTCAAGGTTGGTGCCTTGGTGAAGATAGGGTCGAAGCCCTAGAGGTCGGAGCCTCATTAAGTCCAAGTTGGTGCTTGGCAATCATTGTACTCATTCATTTAAAAAAGGATCATTATCCTTCCTTCTATAATAAAATTATTCACTTCTCTAATTTTTTTGTAGAATCTAACTGGTTATAATAACAATTGAAAAGAAACATTGATTCACCCCCCTCTCAGTATTTCCAACAAGTAAGTTTTCAAGGGATTTGTATTTGTAGATCGACGAACAATATCGCTGCATATAGCACGTTGATCAAACTTCTCTCTTATGCCATTTCATTTGGTATTAACCGTATCATCATAAGGTTAGACTCACAACTTGTGGTATTACAACTTACTAGTGTTTATACTGTTAGAAATCCAACACTGCTTAGATTGTTCCTAAGAGTTCGACTTTTGGAAAGACTCTTTGATTTTATTCAATATCAACACACTTCCAGAAATTTGAACACATTGACTGATTCTTTAGCTAATCAATTTTTAGATAGACATTTGCAACATATGTGAAGAAAACATTCACATCATTGAATAGGATTGCACAATAAACATAGGAAAACACTGAAATCATATAGATAGATAGTTATAGGTTTTTACAAAAAAATTTGCCTAAAACACATTGGTCATCTGACCTCAAAATGTATGTAAAATGTCAAAAGTAAACTAGTGGTGCTCGTGGTAACATGCTATAGATCTATCTATCCTAAGTAGTAGCCGCATCTAGCGGTTGGGAACCCCAATAGTGTGTTGCTGCAGTCGCATGGGTAACTCTTCGATCTAGCAATCCGGAATCCTGAAGGTTAAACCCTCTATGTGCTACCGAAGCTCAGCCAGAGTCTCAGCCATATCAAGATCCTGAAGGACTGCTCTCCCAACATCCCTCTCTGCTGGCACATCTTCTTCATGCTCTGGTTCCTCTACTGGTTGAACACGACCAACATCTACATTACATAAAACATTTAGTTTAGTCTTGGGAAAACATAAAAAATACAAAAAAATTGTATAAACCTTAGGAAAAATAAAAAAACATGGTCAAAACATTCTTACCCATTGCACCCCACTGAGCGCCTTCTGGTAATGCTAAATCTAGATCTCCTCGGAAATCAATGCCTACATATGCATACTCATCGATGGCGACAATCTGTCGCCGGAACTAGGAAAAGAATGCAGTTGAGAACAAAATAGTCGATTGACATACATGCCTACCCATGAGTTCTACCCATCTCTGCATCCGTGGATCTCTAGGATTAGATATATCCAGTGTCACATGTTGTGGTTGCATCAATGGAATCCATTCTAAAGCGAAGGATATAAGGATAGAACCATAACTGAAATTCTTCTTCCTTCCTCCCTTTGCTTTGTTCAGTTGCTCCTTTATCTGAGAAAGAACAGCTTCAGACCAGTTGAAGATTGTTGGCTCCATACACTCTAACGCATACTACATATACGATCTATTTGCTACATGTAGTGTAATGGTACTGGCAAGTTTTGCGATTGTGAAAAGGATAGTTCTCAAAGGAAAATATCTCACATCCCAGATGTTTATATTTCCATCTTTGCTTGGCTCTGCCCCTGGATAACAATGTTTCAAAACATAATCTCTCATTGTCTCTCCTCCAACAATAGACCCTGAGAGAGAAATAGGCAAGCCTCTCCTCGACAAACCTGTAAGAAAGTATACATCCTCGACTGTTAGGGAACCACTTGGTTCTTAATATGAAATTCCTCGATAGCTGGATCCCATGCTTGAACTAAGAACTCCAAGAGTTCTATTTGTTGCCTCATCCCTGACAATTTGAAGTACTTTAGCAGTCCACAATCTCTTAGGGCTCTTACTGTACCCAGATCATTTAAGGCAATCATATCCTGTTCTTCATGTTCTCTTTCCCTCCATGTAATCGTCATTGTAATCCGATGGAAACCTGAAATACAACCATAAGAACCATTAGATTCCATTCATTGCAAAAAATTGGGCAAATTTTGGGCATAATGCAAAAACCAAAAATCTGGATTTCCCTCAACGCACTTCCTAACAAGAGACAATGCATTTTGTATGCAAGTAGCCTTCAAATTACTTGCTATGCAACGCAAGTTTCGACATCCAAGGGTGCGTTGCCCTTTTTTTGGGAAGATTTTACCCTAGGGACCTCAAAACCATGAAAATTTGTAGAAATTGGGAATGAAATTATTACTAAAGGAAAGAGGAGGTTCATATCACTAACCTAGATCAAATGGAAATGAAATCCGTCCATAGAAATTATCGCAATCAGCAGCTGAAGTTCGGGGGAAAAATCGGGTTCAGAGCTCCAAAATGCAAATGGTAACTATGGAATGGTAAAAATGAATAGTAAAACACTTTTTAATAGTCATTTAATTATTTGCAAATCGAATTTATTGCTATGACTATGGTTTTATTATGTTTTTTTATCATGAAATAGGTATTTTTAATCCATTTGATGTTGTTCTGAACAGATCTTACAACTGATGAACAGATTAGTCGTGCAGATTTATTTCAAGAATGATTTGACCACAAAGCATACTTTTTCTCCTTATTTTTCAAGCTTTGTTAAAAACTAAAAAGGATTTGAAGTGCACTTTTATCTCCTTTTCGAGCTTCAATAACAGTGAAAAATGAACCCCTGGAGTCTTCTTTTAGCTCTTTTCAGACTCCGATAATGTGAAAATATTCAAGCACTTGTCTTTTAGAGCTCGTAAAAGTAAATGAATTGATCTCTACTCAGTATAATTTTAACCCTTTTCTGGATTGAGATAGATTATTTACGAAAAAGGAATACCTTGGTCGAACATGACTAAGGAGGTTCTCTCAGATATTATTCTACACTTTTTCGGATCTGAGCGACAACTTTACGAAAAAATACTTTTGGAGTTTTCTTTCGTCTTCTTTTTCAAACTCTCTAAATATGAAAAAGGACCAGGATATCACTGTCGTTAAGCTCGTTAAAACATAAAATAGCGATGGGCTTGTCGATCATGGTAAGAATCGAGTTTCATCCATCGCTATACTTGTTAAATTATTAAATAGTGATACATTATTCACCCAAAGGGTTGAATTATAGATCAAGCAAATTTTATCCTCCTCAAGCTTGTTAAAAAATAAAGAGGTACTGGTCGACAAATGACTAGGGAAAATTTGGGAAAAGTGAGCAGAATTCTTTATGGTAGCAAGTCACTCTTGAACATGACACTTCACTCCATGTCCATGACTATTTGGGTTGGGTAATCTTCTTGACGGTTCATTCATACCTATGGTTCATCATACCTTCACTTTGGTTTTGGGTTAATGCTACCAACTCATCTCAGTGTCGTCGATATGTTCAAGAGAAGTCATCCAGTGAATACTCATCCTTCTGCAATACTCATAAACCTTCATTCTCATGACCATCATCCCTGAAAATTGCTATATCAAGTCATACCTTTGTCTCTAAAATCAGTAACTCTCGTTTCACAATAAGGTGGCTTCCTGTCGACGACAAATCATTATCAAAGAAGTTCACTTAGAAACATCAGATTCCAGTACCATGAGGCTTGTTACAACATCGAAAAGATCCTTGCTTACGGACTTTTGACCGAAAGATTTTGTTTGGCGTTAGACATAAAATAATCTATTCACGCCTTATGAAATGTACTACAGTACCTTGAGGGCCATTGACATCAATGGTGGTTCTCTCGTGTTTGTTAACAGTTCACATCATTGGCTGGTAATCAAACGATGTCTTTCTATGTTAGACTACAAATCATATATTCGCATAGCTAGACTTGTACCCGAATGATCGAGTGAACGAGATAACAAGACCCTGGCTCTAGTTTTAGCCATCCGGGCTGTGATTTCAAGATTTTTGTACACATCATCTGTATGGTCACCTTACATACAGATCGTCATCTGAACATGGGCCTATATCTGTAGGCATGTATGTATTGGGTAACATTCCAATGTATACAACTTTATGAATTATGTACATGTTATTAGATTGTTTATGTGATGAACATGGGAATGCCTACCCTCAGAAATTATGGTCAAGAGGATATATCATGATGTAATTTATTGTAAGATTGATGCAAGTCGCCACTCCGCTTCATCTCCAGCCCATCACAGTGTAAAGCATCTCAATCAAAATATTGTTATTATTATTATTATGACTTCATGCTTTAGGGGGGAATTGTTATAGGTAAATTTGGGCACCATTCCCAATGACCTGTCTAACTGGGCATCATCTCCAAGACCAATGAATAGGGTCTATCATCCCCTATCCTTTCAGTTGCTACATGCCCTTAGAACAAGACAAATCATTCGACTTTCATCTGCAAAGGTTTCCAAGATTTGAAGTTTATAATATATCATATGAGAGCTCATCAACACTGCCTCTAAAGGGACTAAGTGCGTTGCATATACAGGTATCCCCATGCAAGGCTACTCTGTAAAGAACTTCCTGACACTCATAGGTGTGTTGGTCACATTGGGAGCGAAATTCTCATTGTTCTGGAATCCCCACTTGGCCAGTGCCTTCTAGAAGAATTCACATGTGTTAAACTTTGAATCCATGTGTCCATTTGACATATACAATATTGGGAACATGTCTTGCCTATTATTGGAAAGTCATTGATTGTAAAACTACCTTCAGCTCCTCTATAAATTGAGCACATATCTTAGTGTTTGAGAAGGAAGAATTTGAGTAGAGAAATGTTGGTGGAATTTCAATTAAGGAATTGATTTGAGTGACATATTGCTGGAGATATATGCATTGTGATGAGGCTGGGATGCTGCTGGAGATGGTGACACTAAATCAATCACTGGGTTGTAACCTCCCCTTCTATCATTAATAAATATTACTACTTATATTTCCCTATATGCATCTGTATAAGCTTTGATTTTCCATATCATGATTTATTATTTGATGTATATGGTTTATGGTTTATTGATTTAGCTAAATAACTCGAATTGACATCTGTATTATTGCTATCTCTTGTTGTTTAGTGCTCATTCTTGCAGGAAATATTTTGCATAGCCGACTGGAATTTGAAGCTACAGCAAAAGCAACAGAAAGAGATTTTGGAAGCGCTTGGATTCCAAGTAAGCTTCTTATTTTGTTTTGTGTGTCTATTTACAGTTAGGAAATATAGTCGTAATGTCTTTGACCTGTTGTTCTACATTAGCACCTATCTAGGGAAGAATCATTTATCCGTAATTCATAATTCCGCATAACAATAACTTCGATTTTTTAACAACAAAGTACTGAAATTTGTTTACATGCAGAATGGAAATAAACTAGCTTAGGCTATGGTAGATTATCTCTGAGAAGGAATGTGGCAGCTACATGCCTTCTAAATTGTGTTATAATGAGGCTCAATAGATTTTTTATTATTTAGAAACAAGGGAAAATCCCAAACATCCAAAAACCTAACCCTAGGAGATGAAGCGCCAAAATTTTGTGGGCCCCGTTAGGGTTAGTTGGTATAGCAACTTCCTGGGGTCGTAACTTTAGCATATGATATTCACTTGATGTGTATGATACCTCGTTAGATATATCTATCTGAGGACTACAAATTTTGATTACAAATCCCTATTAAGAGTGATGGGTTTCCCTGTTTTCCAAAAAACATCGTTTGGGGCCTCAAAACGACTCCAGAAGTTCACGACCTGAAAATTTGCCAAAATAGTAAATTGTCTTGCAATTAAGGAAACTGAAAGAAAAAATGCTAAGGGTAAAAGTGGAATAGGTGGGTGGCCACCAATATCCACCCGGATCATGATGAGTGGAGGATGTTAGTAACCTCATAATGGGTTTCAAATTGAAAGAAAGAAGAAATTTTTATGACCCCCATCTCCTCAAGATGAATTAGGAGATCGGGTGTTTACAATGTAGTATCTTAGAAGTGGTTCAAGACATTAGTTAGATGGGATAAGAAGTATACCGCTAGGCTTTTATTGTTAGTTGTTTTAAATCTAAGGAAGAATTTTTAGAGCATTAGTTCATATATCGAGCCTACATGGGCTAGAGGAAAAGCACAATAGTATAGCTTACAGATTAAATGTTAAAGCAATGAGGTTGTTTGGCATAGGAACCAGAGCTACTAGATGTAACTCAAGGGATATATGGATTATATATTATTGGCAGAAGAAATGTCACATGTTTTATCTCATTTGTGACATATACCCACTAAAATATTGGGATAAGACTGGGGTGCGTCCACTACTATAGTGCATGAAGAGGTATGGCTACAATGTTGGAAGACTTTATCCATATGGGTAATGCAACAAAGGGATGATAGTTTAATATCATTGAGTAACATAGTTAGGGTCTTGACATATAAAGGAACATGGGTAAATGGTGTAGATAGGATCATGAGGGGGGGTCTCTTAACTTGTATCTTTCTATTTTGATACTTTATTAAATTTTAAAAACTTGATGTATGTTGATAGTTCAAGAACATAAGCATGATGGGAATGTAAGGGATTGAATAGTTCAAATGCATATGCACTAATTAGTAAGAGGGAAAAGAAATGTTAGGTGCATATATATATATATATATATATATATATATATATATGCACCTAACATTTCTTTTCCCTCTTACTAATTAGTGCATATGCATTTGAACTATTCAATCCCTTACATTCCCATTATGTGTGTGTGTGTGTGTGTGTGTGTGTGTGCGTGTGATGCATGTGATAATGTTTTTTGCATACATATAACATGCATATAGATTCAGAGTAATCTACTATTATTGAATGATTTTTATGGCTAACCATGGTTGATGGAGATTATAAGTTATGTTCATAGTTCAAGAACATAAGCATGATGGGAATGTAAGGGATTGAATAGTTCAAATGCATATGCACTAATTAGTAAGCGGGAAAAGAAATGTTAGGTGCATATATAAAATGAAAGGCTTGGTATGCTTCAATTAAGCAATACACGATAACAATCCATCAGAGTATTATCCACCTATTGAAATAGATTCAACGGCGGCTAGATCCATCTCCTCACGATGGGAGTAGAGCAGGTTCGAAAAAGGATCTTGGAGTGTCCCAGGGTTGGGCCAGGAGGGTCTTTCAACGCCTCCTTTTCTCATCAAAAGTGATTTCCATTTAGCCTGTATGTAATATTATTGGGAGCTATCAATATATTTGAATGTCTCCCCTAAAATTGGAAAGTCCAACAAGATAACAATCATATGGGGGAGAAGAGATTATAAAAATCGATCTGACGAAACATTCAATCAACAACCAAATAGGGAGTTTGATAAACTCATATCCGTATGTATATGTACATACGGAGACACCCCAATCAAAATAGATAGATGAATAAATTTTTTCTCCCCCTCTTCTTTGCTCATATTGTCCCTCCCTGTCCGTTCCAATTGAATCCCGATACTCATATATATATATATATATATATATATATATATATATATATATATATATATATATATATATATATATATATATATATATATATATATATATATATATATATATATATATATGCACCTAACATTTCTTTTCCCTCTTATTAATTAGTGCATATGCATTTGAGCTATTCAATCCCTTACATTCCCATTATATATATATGTGTGTGTGTGTGTGTGTGTGTGTGTGTGTGTGATGCATGTGATAATGTTTTTTGCATAAATATAACATGCATATAAACTCAGATTAATCTACTATTATTGAATGATTTTGATGGCTAACCATGGTTGATGGAGATTATAAGTAACCAATGAATATTGAAAACATGATTGGGGACGTTAATGAGGATTCTATATGTATCCTTGTAGAGATGAGTCTATGGATAATAAAGTGGTAATCAAGAGGTTGATAAAGTTGAATGTAAGAAACCCTCTTGAAGTGCCAACCAACTAGGTAGCATCCAATAAATGGCTAGTAGCCATGCATGTTTGCTTTGGGACACTCAAGTGCTAAAGAATAATTTAGGTAGGAATTCTCCTAGCTAACATTTGATATGGAAATTATCTGAATGCAAGAATGGTTAGTAAAGTAGAAATTGGTACTTTATATGTTCTTGGTACTACTATAAGGTTTCCTATTGATTCCATGTTATAGGGAATGTTTTGAATATGGAAAGTGTGCAAGAGTGACCTCCTACTATTGAATACCACATGAAATACGGTAGTGTGCTTATGAATAGTCGTGTGATAATTCATGTGAATGACTCTAAGCTCTCACAAGAGAGGCTAAAATTGAAATAAAATATATGTGTAAAAATTATATGGAAGATGTATGAATAGTGCACTTGCATGATGATACATGTGTGTGCGTGTGTGTGTGTGTGTGTGATTGAAGGAATTGTTGAATGTGTGATTTTGATTTATATTATGGATGCATATTTACATTTTCACTAGAATTGTATGTAAGTATCTAAAATGATAGAGTTAATTATAACTCATGATATTGAGATCATTTCAGGGATTGTTGGATGTTGAAAAAAGGAAGTTGCATGCTGAGGTAGCCACATTAGAATGGTATATACGGAAAATATGTTAAGGAAGTAGAGTTATGAATAATTATAAAATAAATAAAATTTCAAGTTAAAGACCATGTTTGTCATAAAATTGTTAACACTTGTTGCATTATGGCAACGTTGGTTGAGATAGCGAGTATGCATGACAATTCTAAGGGAGGGGTTCCCCTAGGCTGTTAGGGAGAAATGATTGGGTTGATAAGCCTGCTAGTAAATATCATAAATATTAATAAATATTGTGAAATGTAATTAATTTAATATTGCTTGCTAATTAAAAGTTTGTTGTAGCACATACATTGTAATTGACCTAACAAGCATTGTTGTGAATGAAATTATGAATTGGAAAATATGAAGATCATTCTCAATAATTCAATATTAAAGGCCACTTATTAGAAGTGGAATTTGAAGCAACAAAAGAGTCTCAAACCATCAAAATTAGTCTTGAGAACAATGATAAGAGGATACTTGTTAAGAAGTCTAAATAAGGATTCATGTTCGATCATAAATATTATTTGTTGGTTATCTTCAATCAAAAATGCTAGTAGCATTGATGTAGGTATGGAAATTAACAATGCCAATACATTAGGTAAATTGAAGGAAGTTGGGTAACAATTTTATTTAGGCCCCAATTACATAATTTATGATACCCTTCAAATTGAATGCATTATTTTCAAAATCCAATTAGTTGAAATGATGCTTTGTTTGTTTGATTCCATGTATGTTATTCCAGTCATGTGAAAAACACAATTTTTTTCTAGCCTTTATTGCATGCAAATACCCTTGTGATCACTTGGATGACATGTTGGAGGTCCATTATAGGTTATATCAACAAAATCCATTTAAAATCACACATGAACTATAGCTTCCAAATGATTTTAAAATTATGTGTATGTGGAAAAACATAATGATATTGTGGGCATATAAAAAACTATCCTTTAGTAATAAAAAACAAAATTATTTCCTTCACACATTCCCATATGGTTGTACAACTCGATTCATGGCATATTTGTGGAATTTATTTTTTATTAAATTTTGAATTGATTGTTACAAGTCCAATTTTTTAGCAAGCTTCTCTAGGCTTGATTATGTAGCAAGTTGTTGTTGGTTTGATTAAGTAGCAAATTTTTTGGACTCGTTAAAACCCCACAATTGTAGAAAATTTCATAATAACTTTAATCTATGGGAAGGTATGTGCAACAACCATGATTGAAGAATCCATAACATGTAAACCTTTAAAGAAAAATCTCGTAACAAATTGTCCACACATGAGCCATTTCTTCAATAGTAAATACAAAATACAAAAATTCCCATAATGTTAATAAAAAATCCAATGAAATATTAAAAAATGAAATGGAAAACAACTTCAGCCTAAATCCTGCGTATGAGAACTACAATGTGTAAGAAAAGGTTATGTGTAAATGGAAAGGTGTTAAAATTAAGGAAAAGGAGATCTAAAATGATGGTATTTTTGTGACTCATCACAAACAACTCCAAGAATCAGGTTATACATAAACTATGACAAGAATTTATAGAGTAATGGTAAATGTGACATGCGGGACCTGCATTAGAAAAAACATACAATAACAGAAAAGAATCATTCAGAGCGTATTACTGCTAAACATGTTTTATTGTAACATGTATACACTAGTCCCATAATTTTAATTGTTTTTTAATAAGATTTTCATTTTTCAAGAATATTGATAAAAATCAAAAGAATGATAAAAATTATATATGAAACATGCCAATAAGGATGGTGGAAATAAGTGTACAATGATATAGTTAAAATAATTAGCATAATTACATCACATAAAAAACCATCCCAGCGACAATGTGTATCAGTATTCATTGGTTTTTGTCTATTGATAGAGTGTTAGGTCCCTATATTACTAGTGTCGTCCCTTATTGTTGTTAGTGTAGCCCCATTATTTCTATTGTTGTGTCTTTACATTATTATTGTTAGGTCGACTTGGATTATATTGTGACCCCATGGACTCCTATATATAGAAGGAGGTTTTGTCATTTATAGCATACAAGAATTGTTCATTTATGTAATGAAAAGGAGGTTGTCCCCTTGAAGTGGCTTATTTCTAAGGCGTTGATCTCTCTTTTCTTCTATTCTTGGAGTTGGTTTCATAACATTTGGTATTATAACTTTGGATTCCAGGGTTTCACTTCTCCAAGCAGGTCATCGTTGCATTATCACTATAACGTTTTTTCTTCAAAGGTTCAGAAGCTGAAATTTCTATCACGTGAAGCCGAAATCCTGAGGAACGTCGTGTAAAAATTTCAGATCTTGTTTTGGAATAATTTCAGAGATAAGATCTATGGAAGTTAGGTTTTTTATAGTGATCTGAAAGGAATGGACTGGCTTGTTGTGCTAAGTGTCTTTTCAGTTACAAAACATGTACATATTTGTCTCCATTTGTTTGCTTAAGGAATGAGGAATTTAACCATGAAACATAGATGAAATTGTCAATTTTAAGCATGTAAATAATCCTAAATAACATTGAATAGTAGTGTATAATAGAGAAATAAAACCACACATAAGATCTACACATCAGGCATAATGAAGCAGTTCACCCCTCATGGGCCACATCTATTGGTCCAGCTCCCAATGGCATGTCCATCTTTCATTATGCTCAAAATTTTGCAAATATATGTGTTTAAAAGCCTCCAATGGCTGTTTTATCTACACCAATGGCTCCAGAATGTTCAAATTAGTCTAGGTAGACTCTTGTTTCACCCAAATTGGTCGAAAATTGACCTGGCTAGGCTTTTTCCCAATGTCCCCTACAAAACCTCCACTAAATTTGGAGGATTGCAGTTAACTGTAGTTAAATTCGGCATAAACCTCTGAAATGTAGTGGGAGTGTGCATGTGATAGGCTTGAGGGTTAACCGTCAAAGTTAACAATTATGAAACTGTCAAACTGCAACAATGTCGCGATAACCACGCATGTCACATGTGATATCGTTATAGTGTTTAAACATTGTCGGGTGTTACGGTTTCCATAACTATCGATCCCTTGTAGTTAATGCAGCGGGTTTGCACGTATCATGTGAACGCAATTTGTGGACCGTCGGTGCCGCCCCCCCATCCCCCCCCCCAAACGATATCATTGTAAAACATATATGCCGTGGGCGCCACTAAAGGTTAAGAGTCAAGTGATAGCGGAGTTGGTGGAAGACTTTGCGGGCACGTCGGAGGTCACAGGGTTGAACCCCTCAGTCCTCAATAAAATTTTACAACACCATATAGGGGACATGTGGCCGCCTCAGGCTTGGCCATGTGTCACCCAACGATTGGACCAAAAATCCTTCGTACAACCAAAGAAAATGACCTAGAACGCGCCATGTTTCAAGATCTCGTTGGCCTAGAGAAAACAAAATATTCCCAGAATATTCCCCTTTTTCTGACTGTACACCTGCATGTTGACTAGGCATCCCAGTCAAACTTGTCGCAATTTTAGTTGTTTGGGAAATTGATCAGAACGCGATATCTACCTCATACGACATCGGTTTTTCAAACCATTCATGACGCTGGAATCAGAATGATGAGATCTACCTGGTCGCTCAGGTTTTGTATAGTTTCGAGCATTTTCAATTTTGAGAAAAAATCATGAACTCCTGATCACAACTCCCCATTGGGAAGCTTTTGGACCCCAAAAGACTTTGATTACATGTTCAGTAGTTGAGGGTACAACTCCCTCAACTTTCCAACTTCCATCCACTTTGCCTTTCTTGGATTACTACCTTTGAGCCCAACTCGAAGGTAGTCAACACTTCCCCTCTTAGATTCTCTTGTCCTCCTGTTAAGAATGGTATCCTCTTTGAGCTCATCCAGAAATTCTGGCGAGAAATATTCAATAGAAGGAAACTGAACATCACTTCCTTGATCATCGATCAAAGGTGGCTCATAAAAGCATAATTTTTCAACATTAAAAACTGAATACATTTGCATATATGAAGGCAAGTCAAGTTGAAATGCATTGTTACCAACTTGCTTTATGATCTTAAATGGACCATAGCGAATGGGCTTGGGCTTTTTACCTTCTCCTTACATCCTTTCTTTTGCTTATGTGCAACCATACCTCATCTCCTTCTTGACACTTATGATCAACTCTATGTTTGTCATGCCTCTCCTTGTATTTTCTTTGACTCTTTTCAAGTTGTTCTTGAACTTGTTGATGAATAATTTGAATTTTCTCAATGAACTTTTGAGCCTTGTCAATATCACTATGCCCATCAATTGCAACATCCTTCTCAAAGATGAATTCTAATGGTGATTTCGACAAATACCCAAAACATGCTTCAAAAGGTGAAGTATTTGTAGAAGAGTGCTTTGCCCAGTTGTAAGCATGTTGAATGTAATGCAGTTGTTCATCCCACAACTTGGGATGTTTGTTGCAATACCCTCTCAATAGATGCACAACTATTCTATTCACCGCCTCAGTTTGCCATCAGTTTGTGGATGAAAAGCAGTACTCTTTTTCAACTTTGTGTCCATCATCTTCCAAAGATTGGACCAAAAATTCCCAATGAACCTAGAATCCCTGTCACTAACAATAGAATTTGGCAATCCATAATGAACCCATACATGTTGAAAATAAGGTTCAGCAGTTTGTTCAGCAGTTATGGTTTTCTTACATGGCATAAGTATACATTTTTAACTGAATCTATCCACAACTACATAAATATAACCATGTTGTTTTATTGACATAGGTAGACCTCCAACAAAGTCCATGGAGACACTCTCCCATGGCCTTGATGGTACTGGTAGTGGCGTGTACAAACCAAGCTTCCTATTACTAGGCTTGTTTGTTGCACACATAGAACAACCTCTTATAAAACGTGACACACTATCTATCATGCGAGGCCAATAGCAATACCTCTGTAGATGCGCCACTGTTTTTCTTACCCCAAAGTGTCCAGCAATAAGAGACGAATGAGCCTCTCTCATAACCGTCTAAGCCTCTCTCCTTGTGGTATACACAACTTTCCCAAATGAAATAGAAAATTGTTATGCATGTGATAATCATTTTCCTCAACTTGATTCCCTTCACTCAAACTAGCATACACATCTTGAAAATCAATATCATGTGCATATTGTTCCATGTAACTCTCATGTACAATAGAATCATTTTTAAGTAAATTAGAAGCACTTATGATTGGCCTTGAAAGCATATCAGCAAATTTATTGAAAATATCTTTCTTGTACCTTATAACCAAGTGAAACTGTTGAAGGAAACCCATCCACCTGAAATGTCATGATTGCTGCAATTTTGTTTGCAACTGCAAGTACTGTAATGGTTGGTGATCGGTATGTATAATCATCTCTTTACACATCAAGTAGTGTTTCCACTTCTTGACGCTTTGTAACAACGCATACAGCTCTTTATCATATATAGGATAATTATTTACAACACCGTTGAATGTTTCAGAATGAAAATCGATAGGCTTACCATGCTGCAAAAGTACTGCGCACATGGCATTTTAACTAGCATCAGTTTGTATCTCGAATGGTTGTCTCAAATTCGATAACGCAAGGACTAGATCTAAACAGATCTTGTCTTTTATAGCTTCAAAAGCTTCTTGTTGTTTGCCTGCCCATTGGAAGCCTTTCTTCACACTTGTTGTTGAGTCTCAAAAGTGTTTTCTATATTCATACATATTTCCATTATGTCATAACCATCTAGCCCTTATTTCATAGCCATCTGACCTAAAGCCCTACATCAAATAACCATTTTTCATAAATATATGGGTTAGGATCCTTGTTTTCCAAAGTTATTTATTTTATGTATTTAAAGTGAATTTATAATTAGAAACTAGAAAATTAACATAGTTTCATATATCTATATATGTGTTGTGAGTTTTTTGACATGTGTAGGTCAAAAAGGAGATTTCTAGAAGACCCTTATGTGGCACTCTAAGGCCAAATTCGAATTTGGTTGGAGAAGATCATGGGATCATGAGAACATGTGTCTCACTTCCTTGTTGTATTGAAACTCTAAGAGGATATGTGTCTCACTTCCTTGTTGTATTGAAACTCTAAGAGGATATGTGTCTCATTTCTCAAGTTGTGTTGAAATTCTAGAAAGACATGTGTCTTATCATTTCCTATTTTGATTGTAACTCTAGAGTTGGAGGGAGAGATTCATGGACTCTCATTAATGAGATGACTCCTCATATTTTGTATAAATAGGAGAAGCTTTCTCCTATCATGGTTAATGAAGAAGTAATGAAGAAGTAATGAAGAAGTAGGAGAAAATAGGAGTATTTTGTAACAAAGTTCAAGATGGAATGGGATGTAGATTTGTGAGATTTTCAATAAAGAAATTCAGTTCTTTGATGATGTTTTGATTACAACTTTAAGGAGTTGAAGGACTTCACCAAATTGGTAGCAGAGGGCCCATGCTATCCAAGGAGGCTTCTACATGCTTTCTAGATAAGTAGCTTTTAATTCATCTCTTGCATTATTTGTTTAACTGAAAGATCCTCATCATCTTACAATCATTCTTTTTCTTAAAATTCTCTTCCAAAATATCATTATTAGATGAAAAAGATTTGGTTGTATCATGTTGAGTATCTTAGTTGCCTTTACGTTTCTGAAGTTGAATTTGTAGTTGTTTTTATTAGTTACTATAGTTATACTCATTCTAACTCTTCCACAAGAAGAAGCTCTTCCAAAAGATTATAATGATGAATGGGAAATGGCTATAGTATTGTAGGATTAGAAGTTGAATTCGTAGTTGCTTTTATTAGTTACTGTAGTTATACTCATTCTAACTCTTCCACAAGAAGAAGCTCTTCCAACAGATTATAATGATGAATGGGAAATGGCTATAGTACTGTAGGATTTAGTTGTAGTTTTCATTGTTCATCATCACAGTTACACTTGTTCCAATCACTCTTCCACAAGAAGAAACTCTTCCAACAAATTCTTAAGAGTCCAAGATATGACCGTGATAATGAATGATTTAGTTGTGTGTTTTTACTAAGTATCATCTCTGTTCTTGCTCTTAAACGCTTGCCCAAAACATCATAATGAAGAGTAGGATATGGATATGATATCTTATTTTTTCATTGCTTTCAGTCTTTATGCTTGCATTTGCACTCAATTACACAGTAGGGATTGTTCTAAAAACTCTTCCAAAAGAAGGAACTCTTCCAAAATACCAATCATGATGGACAAACAGACTGTAGAATTCCATAGACTAGTTGCATGTTAATTTAGTTAGAGCACTCCGGAGGTAGATTACATAAAAACAATACGAAAAACACATACAACGAAGTAAGGAAGAGGTCACTTAAGCACATATAGTGCACCACACTTCATCAGTTTACTAGCCCTGGTTGATAATTTATGTTAGCAATTTAGGACGCTAAATTGACTACACACTTGTCACTGCATGCATAGGAGAAGCTATAGCAGAAAAGTTATCAATTAACTTTCTCCAATATTGAGTTGTGCCTAAAAAACTTCTTACCAAATAAGTATTTCCGAACTCACACTTTGACATATTAAGAAATAATTTCTCTTTCTTCAAAACATCAATCACCCTTTTCACATGCAAGACATGTTCTTCTCTTGTTTTGCTAAAAAACAGTATATCATCTAAATACACAATCAAAAATTCCTCAAGAAATGGACGCAAAACATTATCCATAACACGCATGAAATTTTCCGGCGTATTACACAAACCAAATGGCATAACCAACCACTTAAAGAGTCCTTGTTTGGTTTTGAATGCAGTCTTCCATATATCACTTTCTGCAATTCTTACTTGATGATATCCACTTTGTAAATCTAACATAGTGAAAAACTTTGCTTCTTTCAGCTGATCAAGCAAATCATCTATCCTTGGGAGTGGGTATTGATTTTTTACCGGTATCGTGTTCAAAGCTCTAAAGTCTACACACATGCGCCAAGTCTCATATTTCTTCGGGATCAAGACTATGGGTGAAACGCATGGCGAAGTGCTTGTTCTTATGAGTCTCTTTCCCAACATGTCCTTGATTTGCCTCTTTATTTCAACATTCTCCATTATCGACATGTGATACATGTCTATGTTTTGAAGAGGACAATCTTGCTGCAATTGAATCTCATGTTGAATCTCCCTTTTTGGAGGCAATCTTGTTGGCTCCTGAAACATCTCATGATGTGCATCAACTACATCATATAAATATGATTTCAACTTAGGATCACAATCCTCAAATTATTCATGATTAACATCATCTTTAGGCTTAATCATTAGAAGAACAAAATTCTTACTTGAATTCACCAGCCTCTTTACTTGTCCAGCATTTACCATAGCTATATTTGTCTTCTTGCGATGTGCTCTAACAATGTACTCCTTTCCATATTTGAATAAATGATATTTGTTCTCATGGCGATGGAAGATCGCTTTCTTTTCATACAAGTAAGGACTGCCCAATACAATACCTATAATTTCAAGCAAAACCACATCTAATTCAACTATGTCAACAAAATTTGCAGTTATTGCAAACCGCAATATGCATTTTTTTGAAACCTGTAAATTTGCATCCTTACTAATCCAACCAAGTGGATATGGTTTTGGATATGGAATGGTATCAAGATTAAGTTTCTTGACCAAGTCTTCAGAGATTAAGTTTGCTTGTGACCCACTGTCAAACAATGTGTCAATCTTGGTATGTTTGGATATGACTCTCACGTGAAACAGTTCAATTCTCTCTTTTTCATTTGGAGTTTGTATATGACAGTTTGATGTACTAGTACTAGGTTTATTTTCAATTTCTTTCCCCTTTGTTATCACCTAAAAAAAATGAAGCATCTTTTGACAAGGTCAAATAGGTTCATGTGTCAAAAATTGGGTTGTAGGATTCATTTTTTATATGCTTGGTCAAGGGAAATATTAAATTTTTCTTGTTTAACTTTACCCTAAGGTCTAAACCCACTCATTTTCAAATCCCCTCATGTCACATCACTCGTTATTTTCTGACTGATTTCAATTTCCAAGTTTTTTGTACCGAAAATGCCATTTTAGCCAAGAAACCACAGTTTCGTAGCTAAATACACTGTGAAAAGTCACTTTTTCAATAGTTTTGTAGCGAAAACAACCAAATTTGCACTAGATATGCTACGAAAGCGCAATTTCCTGTCTGTCTTGTCAGATTAGCTGTTAGGTGTCAGAAAATCATTGGGAAAGGGTAGGTGAGATGCCATTCGAGTCATGGAGGGATAAAACCAAGGTACATGGTCAGGTCTGAAGTCATCATGATCAGTTTAGGTATGTATGAGTCATCATTGGGTCATGAGAAGACATCAAAACTTCAAAATATTTCCTAATTCAGTCATTTCTCATTTCTAATTCCTTCTTTGCATGATACCGAGTTCTGGAGAGCCATTGCATTAAGCCAAATCTTTGGCTGGTGTTTTCAAAGGTTTACATTGCAAATTATCAAGCGAGGTTGCAAATTATCAAGCGAGGCTATAAATTATCAAGCAAGGCTATGAAGACATTAAAGAAACCATGGCAGAAAAAAGAAGGACAAACAAGGGTGGCCAATGCCTGAGATATGAACCAGCAGACATGAATTTGATCAATGAAGACCCAACAGCAGTGGAAGTATTCAGAAGGACAGGTTGCTTATAGTTTTGTGAGAAATTACAAGGCTATCATACATATGTTTCCAAAGAGTTTGCTTTGAATTTCAGTGGAACAGCCACCAAAGTATGAATGCTCAATCTGTCCATCACACCAGAGGTTATTGCAGCTACTACAGGGATTCCTAGAGGACGAGAGAAGTGGTTCAAAGGTTTCAAGTTTAACATGGAGCAATGCAAAGAATTCATGAAGCCTGAAAACAGTGAAATGGATCTCACCAATTCCATTCCAAGGAGTCGCATAAAGGACAACTACTAAAAAAATTTGCTCATCATCCAAAAGTACTTTACTTGTGAAGGGAGATACCACAAAGTCTACTCATATCATTTCAAGTTACTTATGCACTTTACTGGTAATATTTCCTTTGATCTGCCTTTCTATTTACATAGAAGTTTGTAAAAAATGGCAGATAAGATCCAAGAAAAGTCTGAAGGGAGTGATACTTCATTATTTCATCATGGTTTAATGAATTTTTTGGTTTTAGATGAAATTAAAAGGTTAGGTAGAGACTGGTCCTCATTTTTGTTTTTTAATGGTTTTGAGTTTGACGCTCTTAATCCTTCAAGAACTCCTAAACCTAGGAGAATTCCATCACCATTAGCAGCAGAACAAAGGGAACCATTGGTAGCATAACCAAGTGAAACTGCAATAATAGAACCAAGTGAGCCAATTATGATGGAGACATAGAAATTGCAGAGTTTTGACACACCAAATGTCCCACCTGCAAAATAGAAGTCAAAAGTGGTCAAACCTGCAAAACAAAAACATGTGAGTAAACAAGGAACAAAAAGGATGACAAGAAGCCAAACAGTGGCCTTAGAAGAGAAAACAGTGGTTGTAGAAGACAGGGCAGTGGCTAAAGGAAATCTAGAATATATCTTACATGCCATTGACATAGAAGAAACTCTTATAGTCCAGGCTAAGGACATAGAGGAAGGTGGACAGAAGTTCAAAAAGGCTAAATCTGGAAATAAATTTGAATTTGAGGGAGAAGATGCAGGTTTCATGTTCCAAGAAATCCTCTGAAAAGGCATGCTAGGAAGCTACTAGAAAGCAGTAAAAAGGTTCAACCACCTACTAACATAGTTCACCACCACAAGAGATCATTGACCTTTCATCACCTGTAGAGAAAGATACAATCACCAAATCAAAGAAAGGAAAAGAGAAGGTGATGGAAAAAATAGAGTTACAGCTCCTTGAAGAACAATTGAAATTAGCCAATCGTGAAATTGATGTTATGAAAAGAGAAGCAAGGAAACATGATGTAGAGAAGATTCAGTTTGAAAAGATTAAGGCAATTTGGGAAGAACAGGTTGACATTGTTTCCAAGACTTTGGATAATACACAGCAGCTTATCAAATGAACCATTCCAGTGAGAAAAGAGGCCAAACATGTCAGGAATATGAACACACATTTGAAAGCCACCAATAGAAGGTTTAAATATCAGGTTAAGGACCTCCATGAGCAGCTTCAACTGATTCATGAGAAATTAGAGAAAAAAGGCCTTAAAATGACAGTGCTTGAAGAACCAATAGCTCAACCCATCATAAATGAGGAAGAAATGCCTCAAGGATCATAAGGTGAGATGTTTTATGGTTTTTAAGGTTAATGGCATGATAGAAACAAGGTTTTGGCTCTTATGAAGTTTATTTGTCAAGTTACACAAAAAATCTGGAATTTTAGCACTTTTCAGCAGTTTCGTAGCGTGCCTAGGCTTGAAGGACAGCAAAACGCTACGAAACTACTATAGCTTTTCTTTTTCCTTTTTGAACCAGTTTTGGGAGTTTTCAGAAGGTGAAATTTGCATGGGAGATGTTTCTAAGGATGATGAATACCATACCAAAGGAAGAAAGCAAAAATATTGAGGTTGAATGGCATTTTTGCAACGCTGAGAAAGTACGCTACGAAATTGCCTTACTTTCATAGCGTACTGTATGGGAGTTTTTTAAGAAGATTTTTGGGAATCTATGGACAGCTGGGTATTATCCAAGTGTTAGAGGATCATGACAACAGTCATTCAGCACTTAAATACCACGAAATAAAGATAAATTACCAGTCAAAGCATTTGTAGAAGAAGAAGACCATTTTCCTAAAAAACAGGGTTTTGTTTCTAGTTTTAGAGGAGGTGAGTTAAGTGGTCATGTAATGATGAGTCCCATCACCCTAATTCGAACATGTGAAAGCATATTTGTCAAATATGTAATTGCTTTAGAAGATAAGGTTGTTAAATGTAATAATGAGAAGTTTGAGTCCTATTAGGAAAATGACTTCAAGTAGGATAGTTGTCATTTTGTCATTAAGTAGATGTTGTATGGTTATGCAACGTGTCATTAGGAAAAAATTTGATGAATCTAGCTAGGAGGCAGATCATCTCATGATATAACAAGTCTATTAAAGGGCATAGAGTTGAATTTTTCAAGGGTTGGAGATTTTTTGGCAAAACTACAGCTTTATGTAATTTCACTGTTTCAGCAATACAGAGATTTGTTTCTTGACCAACCTGAGATTCTGATCGATTTTTTAGTGCCTACTTATCTTATCTATATCTTTTATGTGTCCCATTTGTAGTGGTTTTCATTTATAATCCTCAAAATTCAGTCATGTAATGCTCTGACTTCCTTTATATATGAATTGACTATGTATTTTCATGTTTCATGTGTGTGTACTACTGCTAAAAACTCTTACCTTCCTCAGCTTCCATGTCAAGTGAACTCACTACTGAATCATTGAAAGTGTTGACTCCATAAGCCCAATGTTTGCATACTGATACTATTTTCAACCTACACTCATCATAAGCAAGTTGTTTCCCAAATAGAGTTAGCCATCTAAATACATCTTTATTCAATATCATTAACCATTTGAGAGAGCCCTCTCAGACTGAAGAGGCTAAGCTTCAGTCAAAATATTGGTTTGAAACAGTTACATGAGATTGTCTGATTAGCAGCCTATCAGGTGCAATTTTGTGATAACACCCTTCATTTTCTTCAATCCCATGGCTGTAATTTTAGATTCATCACCTGAATCCTCTCCTAAATCATGTTGAGTTGTAGCTGCAGTTTTCTATTTCCCTTTATTGTTCTGATGTTTGGGTCTCTTTACAGGATGTAATTTCCAATGGTGATTTTCATCATGGCCTTCTCTTAAACAATGTTTACAAACCAATTTTTCTCCCTCTTTCTTGATAGATGCATTCTTTTTTCCATTACCTTTTGAGGTCTTCTCTTTTTTTTTCCCCTTAAAAGGTTTGTTTCTACCCTCATCAGAAATGTTTTTCCCTCTAGCATCTAGATGTGTGGCTTGAACACATAATTCATCTAGACTTGTAGGGTTAAACATGAGAATAGTATGTCTTAGGTAGGTATGTAAGCCTCCTATTTACTTGAGCAAAGTATCTTGGCTCTGCAAATCTACCCCTAATAAGAGAGATCTTCTCCTAAATTATTGGGTGTAAACTTGCACATTATGTCCTTTCAATTGTCTAAAATTTTGCGAGTTCATTATGGATTTCTGCATATGAGCTAATGCATAAAATTGTTGTTTTATTGCAATAATGAAATCAGCCCATGATAGGATAATTTTACCATGCTTCTTGATCTCCTCCTTTATCTTGGCTTCCCACCAAACAATTGATGCACCTTCCGTTCTCAATGAAGCTAATTGGATTTTGGTATCATCATAATGAAGGTTCTGAATTCTCAAATAGACCTCCAATTGCCTAATCCAATTATCAAGATTTTATGCATTGACTTCACCATTAAACATTGGCAATTCAAACTTAACATCAAGTTTTAGAAAAGGACGTTTACCAGTGTTCTTTGACTTGTGTGGCTGATGTACTAAAGTTGAAGTAGAGGATGATGATGATGAGGGTGAGGATGGTGACTATCCACTTCCTCCATTCCTCCATTGCCCTTATTTGATTTATCTTCATCATTTTGACCTCCTGATGATCCCTATCCTTCCTTGTGAAGTTTATATTCTACTTCTTCTAGTCTCTCATTCCTTTCTTGATAAAGGATTCTCACCATCTCAGTCATGTCAAGGAATGATTTCCTGAACACTCTTTCTTCTTCTTTGGGATCCACCTCTTCATGGATTTCTTCTTCCTCTGGAGGCATGCTTAATGCTACTTATTCTTCTTTAGGAGGTGAACTAGGTGGTGGATAATGTGTAAATACTTCCCTCCTTTGATGTGGCTCACTTTGAGACCCTCTTGCTTCCGCCAATTTGCCTTCTCCTCTCTTAAGCTTGAGCCTAGTAAGCATGTGAACACTTGCAAACAGTTAAACAAATATTTGCACACAACAACACCAGAGAATAAACTCCAGCTCTGATACCAACCTGATCTGAAAGGACTGTATTATTTTTTTGTGCTAAGTGTCTTTTCAGTTACAAAACATGTACATATTTGTCTCCATGAGGAATTTAACAATGAAACACAGATGAAATTGTCAATTTTAAGCATGTAAATAAGCCTAAATAACACTGAACATCAGTTTATAACAAAGAAATAAAACCACACATAAGATTTACACAACAAGCATGATGAAGCATTTCATCCCTCCTGGGCTACATATGTTGGTCTAGCTCCCAATGGCATGTCCATCTTTCATTATGATCAAAATTTTGCAAATACATGTGTGTACAAGCCTCCAATGGATTTTATCTCTGCACCAATGGCTCTAGAATTCTCAAATTAGTCTAGGTAGACTCTTGTTTCATCCAAATTGGTTGAAAATTGACCTGCCTAGGCTTTTTCCCAATGTCCCCTACAAATCCTCCACTAAATTTGGAGGACTGCAGTTAACTGCAGTTAAATTCGACTTAAACCTCTGAAATTTAGTGGCATGCTAACAATCCCACCAACCGAACTAATCGTCGCATTAAATTTTGGAGTGCGCATGTGATAGGCTTGAGGGTTAACCGCCGGAGTTAACAGTTATGAAACCGTCAGACCACAACAATGTCGCGATAACTGCGCATGTCACATGTGATATCATTACAGAGTTTAAATGTTGTCGGGTGTTATGGTTTCCATAACCATTGAGCCCTTGTAGTTAATGTTGCGGGTTTTCACGTATCATGTGAATGCAATTTTTGGACTGCTAGCGGTGACCCCCCCCCCCCCCCAAAAAAAAACTGATATCATTGTAAAATATATATACCGCGGGAGCCACTAAAGGCTAAGAGTCAAGTGATAGCAGAGTTGGTGGAATAATTTTCTGGCGCGCCAGAGGTCACAGGGTCGAACCCCTCAGACCCCAACAAAATTTTACAACACCATACAAGGGACATGTGGCAGCCTCAGGGTTGGCCACGTGTCACCCAACAATTGGACCAAAAATCCTTCATACAACCAAATCCAATGAGCTAGAACGCACCATGTGTCAAGATCTCATTGGCCTAGAGAAAACAAAATATTCCAAAAATATTCCCCTTTTTCTAACTATACACCTTCATGCTAACTAGGCATCCCAGTCAAACCTATAGCAATTTTAGTTGTTTGGGAAATCGATCAGAACGCGTTATCACCCTCATATGACATCGATTTTTCGAACCGTTTGTGGTGCCAGAATCAGAAAGATGAGATCTATCTGGTCGCTCAGGTTTGATACAATTTTGATCATTTTCAATTTTGAGCAAAATTCATGAACTCCTAATCATGCAGGCTCCAAAATTTCATTTAAAAGAGGTGACCTTGGGAAAATCGCCATAAATCTCCCTCTGAGCATCGGATTGGAATTCCTTAAAATGTGGCCGAAATTAGACGGACTTTAGTTTCTTGTATATAAATTAGGTCTGAAGGAGGACACAATGACACGTGGCACATCATACAAGTTCGCTCTACTGAACCATTCCATAATTAGGTCATTGTGGGAGATTGGGCATAACTTTGTCTTGAAGAATCCAAATTAGGTTAGACTTGTGGCATTAGAAAGAAGATTCAAAGAGCTACCATAGGACCACATTTCGGATATTGAAGATATGAAATTACAGAGATACATTAGTTTGAATATAGAGCTCCTCAAAAGCAAAAAAAATGTGTGTATTTTTTTTCAAATTGCATAAGTCTTGTTTGAAAAATTAGTTTGAAGTTATTCCAAGGGAATATTGAAACACAGATATCAGTATTGGGTTCTAAAATGCCACCTAAAAAGAATTAAACACCCATTAAGCCTTCAAATGGCTCTAATATGTGTTGAGATTCAACAAGATGATGAGCTTAGTGAAAAGAGTCGCCTTCACTAAGTGGGCCCACAGGCTATTTTTGGCGCAAGTCTATTTTTAGACTATGTCTATTTTTAGACATGGTGATCATATTTCATAAGTTGCAGGGTGCTATTTTTGGATGGTTGGTCAAGTTGGAAAAATAGATGAAATTATATTTTTAGAATATTGGGTGAGGTCTATTTATAGATCGTCGATCTAAAAATAGAAGTGTCGATTATTATTAGCTCTTAATAATAATCTGCCAATAAACAACAACTTATTCTCTTGGAGCACTTAATTTCAGTGCAAAGATTTGGAAAATCAGTGGGTTGAAGGAATTACGCAATTCCTAGGGTTTACTGGTGGTTCATGCATGGAGGACTCAGTTAGAACTAAAGTGGCAAAGTTATGATAGAGTTGGAAGAGTAGTTCATGGAGTTTTATTCAGTTTAACTCAGTTAGACTCAGTTGAGCTAGTTGTATCTAGTCTAAATGAATGATACACTAGTGAGAGTGGAGTGAATTAATTAGTTAATTAATTCACAAATAATAACTCATTAATCAACTGAACAGATACAACAGTTAACTACAGTGCATGTCAGTTCCAGTGGAGAGATAGGTGAAAGGGCAAGATAGACTATCTGTAGTGACTATAGTGATGCATTGATTGCACCACACACACATTGGAGATGCCAATGAGAATAACACAGTCAAGGAGAGTGGAATTGCGTTGAATTGGTCTTTGTAATCAACTTGGATTTCGTAGTCGAGGTAGGCTATCAGGAGGGCAGAAATCAGTGCATGGATTTGCAGATTTCATCTTGTTAGTGTGTGACGATTGTATTGTACTGAGAGCTTGATGTACTAAGATTTGTATGAGATTGTTACATGATCTCCATGATACATAATATATGATAGTTGGGATTTTTAGCTTCAGGCTTTCCCGTTAAACAACTGTATTATGTGTGATTGTTTTTATTTATGCTTCACATGTGTTTGCAATTAATTTTCCGCAAAATATTAATTGTCGAATGATTCAATATTTTGCAAGAAGTTAAATATTGTGATATTAGGGGAATCTGGATGTATGCATGCTTAGTGTATACTAATTTCTACATGGTATCGAGCAGTGTTAATTCTTGAAATATTGCAATTTTGAATAATTTTTGAGTTTGTGCTGGTGGACAATTCGAATTTTCTATAGAAAATTACTGGTGTAGAAGTTGAGTATACATTGAAATGTCTTTCAATGGGTTGCGATTGGAGTATGCCCTTGATGGGAGCTCAAATTACATAGCCTGGAAGGATAGGATGGAAGCGGTGCTGGAGGATAATGGACTGAAGGAGTTCATCGAAAGCGATTTTCCTAAGTCAGGATCTAGTGATGCTACATTACTTGACGCATGGAAAAAGAATATAGCAAAGACAAGAATAATTTAGTTGGAAGGTGTGAAGGACCATATTGTGTCCAGCCTTCATGGGAAAGCTACTCCATTCTTAATGTGGAAGGCTTTGAAAGATTTTTTCCAAAGCAGAGCGACTAGAGGAAGTTAGTGCTTAAAGACAAGCTCAAAAAAATATAAATGGAGAAGGGCGACATGTTGAGATTCAACAAGATGATGAGCTTAGTGAAAAGATTTGCCTTCACTAAGTGGGCCCGCAGGCTATTTTTGGCGCAAGTCTATTTTTAGACTATGTCTATTTTTAGACATGACGATCATATTTCAAAAATTGCAGGATGCTATTTGTGGATGGTTGATCAAGTTGGAAAAATATATTAAATTCTATTTTTAGAATATTGGGCGAAGTCTATTTATAGATCGCTGATCTAAAAATAGATGCATGTCGATTATTATTAGCTCTTAATAATAATTAGACTCTAAACAGCAACTTATTCTCTCGGAGCACTTCGTTTCAGTGCACAGATGTGGCACATCAGTGGACTGAGGGAATTACGCAATTCCCAAGGGTTTACTAGAGCTAATGCATGAAGGACTTAGTTATAACTCAAGTGACATAGTTATGACACAGTTGGAAGAAGTAGTTATGGAGTTGTATTTAGTTTAACTCGGTTAGACTCAGTTGAGCTAGTTGTATCTAGTCTAACTAATTAATACACTAGTGAGAGTGGAGTGAATTAATTAGTTAATTAATTCACAAATAATAACTCATTAATCAATTGAACAATACAACATTTAACTACAATGCACGGCAGTTTCAGTGGAGACCCAGTGGAGAGGTAGGTGAAAGGGCAAGATAAACTATCTGTTGTGACTATAGTGATGCATTGATTGCATCACACACACATTGGAGATTCCAATGAGGATTGCGCAGTTAAGGATGGATTAATTTGAATTCATTCATAGCTATTCCTCAGCAGGGATTGCGCAGTGGAGGCAAGCTAGCAGGAGGCAAAGATCGGTGCATGGATTTGCAAGATTGGTCCTGATTAGTGTATGACGATTGTACTGTACTGAGAGCTTGTGATAAGCTTTGTATGAGATTTTCATATGATTCCATGATACATAATGTATAGTTTGGGTTTTCAGCTTCAGGCTTTCCCGGTTAAAAACTGTGTTATGTGCGATTGATTATTTTTGTTTTTGCTTCACATGTGTGTGCAATTAATTTTTCCGCAAAATATTAACAAGTGGAATTAACTCAGTATTTTGCATAGATTTAAATAGTGTGAGATCAGGTGAATAAAGGACATATGCATGCTTAGTTCATATAATTTCTACATGGTATCAGCATTTTTTATTGAAGATTACAATTGTGAAGTGAGTTTGTGCTGGTGGACAATTTGAATTTGCTACAAAAGATTCTTGGTGGAGAAGTTGAGTATACATTGAAATGGCTTTCAATGGGTTGCGATTGGAGTATGCCCTTGATGGGAGCTCGAATTACATAGCCTGGAAGGACAGGAGGGAGGCAGTGCTGGAGGATAATGGACTGAAGGAGTTCATCGATAGCGATGTTCCTAAGCCGGGATCTAGCAATGATGCATTACTTGATGCATGGCAAAAGAAGACAGCAAAGACGAGGAGAATTTTGTTGGAAGGTGTGAAGGACCATATTGTGTCCAGCCTTCATGAGAAATCCACTCCATTATTAATGTGGAAGGCTTTGACAGATGTGTTTCAAAGTAGAAGTGACCAGAGGAAGTTGGCGCTTAAAGACAAGCTTAGAAAAATAAAAATGGAGAAAGGCGACAGTATTCCAAAATACCTCACGAAGTTTTTCCACTACAAGGATGAACTGGGAAGTGTGGGGGTTACTGTTTATGATGAATACTTGGTGAGCTTGGCTCTCCTTGGGCTTCCGAAGAGTTGGCATAGCTACGAAGACTCTGTCAATGGACGGGAGAAACTGCCGGGATGGGAGCGACTTTGGTCGGATCTTATGCAGGAGGAGATAAGACGAGGTACCAGGGATGGATATTCATCGAATAATGAAGATGAAGAGAATTGTGCTTTGGCTGCCAAAGCAAGAAAAGGGAATGAGAAGAAACATCCTTCAAAATCCGGTGCTAAAGGCAAGAAGAAGAATTTGTCCAAAGTGAAGTGTTTTCACTGTCACGAGCATGGAAATTTCGCCACTAACTATCCACAGAAGAAGAAGAACAAGTAGGCTGCTGGATCTACAGCTGGAGAGGCCTTAGCCTCGTAATTTGAGCTTGATTTCTCCTTGATCTCTTTCTTGGTTTCAAGTTGCATGGGATCGGTGTGGTATCTTGACAGTGGTGCGTCTTTCCATATGAAGGGAGACAAAGAGTTGTTTAGTGACTTGGAGGAGAAGGACCTCCAGATGCATATAGAGATGGGCGACGATGGTCGGTACAATGTGAATGGAATTGGGACCATTACCTTTAAGAGGGAGTCCGGTAATTCATTCTTGTTGAATAATTTTATGCATGTTCCAGGTCTGAAGAAGAACTTGGTCTCAGTCGCAATGCTGGAAAACAGAGGTTATGATGTTGTATTCAGTGAGGGAAAAGCCTTCCTTCGACATAAAACAACAGGTCAAACCAAGAAGATAGGGGTTCGAGTTAAGAATATCTACAAGCTGGAGGCAGATGGCTGCACTTCAATGGTGGGCAAAGCAAAAGAAGTGGTGAGCTGGGATGAGGGCAAATTATGGCACAGGAGATTGGGCCATCTTCACCATGGCACTTTGAAGATTTTGTAGTAAATTTATACTGGAATTCCCAATGGGTACTCTTGTGCAGTCAGATCAGTGTAAGGGATGTACTATGGGTAAGTTTGTGAAGACTACCTTTCATGAGAAGGAGAACCATGCTTCGGTGATCCTGGACAGAATTCACACAGACGTGTGTGGACCGTTCTCGGTTGCTTCAACAGCAAAACACAGGTATTATGTGATATTTGTTGATGACTATTCTCGTAGATGTTGGATCTTCTTCATGCAGAAGAAGAGTGAAACGTTCTCAAAGTTCTATGAGTTCAAGGCATTGGTGGAGAAGGAGTTGGGGAAGCAAGTGAAATCTCTACGGAGCGATAATGGTGGTGAATACATCTCGGGAAAATTCAAATACTTCTGTAGCAAAGAAGGAATTTGAAGAGAACTCATAGCACCTCATAACCCACAGCAGAATGGGGTCACGGAGAGAAAGAACATAACAATTGTGGGTGTTGCACGAGCGATGCTACATGACCATGGCCTACCGATGCACTTGTGGGTGGAATCATGCAACACTGCGGTTTATGTGCAAAATTGTTGTCCTCATAGAGTACTTGGCATGAGTACACCCAAGGAAGATTTTACTAGTAAGAAGCCTGATATTTCTCATTTGAAGATTTTTGGGTCACCTGTTTACATTCATGTGACGAAGGACGCCAAGAAGAAGCTGGAACCAGCTGCAGAAGTTGGGATATTTGTGAGGTACACAAAAACACCCCATAACTATCGTGTGTATTTTCCAGACAGTCAGATGACTGTTGTGTGACAGGATATAAAATTCAATGAGGTGAAAGCCATGAAGTTGTCACTTGAGAGGGAGCTACACTTGCATGTGAAGGAGGAACTTCTTGTTCCCAAAGATGAGCCTCTAGATGCAGATCAACCACAGGAGGAGATTCATGGAGTGGAGGATTCCACTCATGCAGAACCAAACATTAGACGAGGTAGAAAGCGTACCATAGAAGCTGAGAGACTGAAGCTTGATGCGGCACAGAATGTAGGAGTCCCTACATCACAGCGCAGACAGAGACAGTCACCTGACCGGTTTACTGGATACATGGCTCTTATGAGCAAGTGTATCATGATAGAGCCATCTTCTTTCGAAGAAGCAGTGCAGGAGCCCACATGGGTAGATACCATGGTGGAGGAGTATGACTCCATTGTTAGAAACAGTGCTTGGGAGATTGTTCCAAGGCCGGTGGAAAAATCAGTTGTAGGATCAAGATGGATCTACAATGTAAAGCAAGATGTTGATGGGAGTGTCGAGAAGTATAGGGCAAGATTTTTTGCTCGAGGCTTCTCACAGATTGAGGGGATTGACTATGAAGAAACCTTTGCACCTGTCTCACGGTATTCTTCCATACGGACCATCCTTGCTCTCTCATCGCAGATGGGTTGGCACATTCATCAAATGGATGTGAAGATTGCATTCCTTAATGGGATCATTGAGGAAGAGGTGTACATTGAGCAGCCTGAAGGATTTGAGATCTTCAGCAGCGAGTCGCATGTGTGTAGGCTCAAAAGAGCATTGTATGGGCTGAAACAAGCACCCTGTGCTTGGTACACTCGAATTAACAGCTATTTCACTGGACTTGGCTTCACCAAGAGTGAGGCGGATGCAAACCTATACTAGATTTTGGTGGAGGGTAAGCTTTTAATCATTGTACTTTATGTTGATGATTTAATACTAACAGGTGATGAGTAGTTGATACACTCATGCAAGGCAGATCTTGTAAAGGAGTTTGAGATGAAGGATTTGGGCCTCCTTCATTATTTCCTTGGATTGGAAATATGGCCGCGGGAAGGTTAACTGTTTGTGTCTCAAGGAAAGTATGCCCGGGAGATACTGGAGAAGTTTCACATGCAAAGCTGCAAGCCTATCGACACTCCTCTTCCAGGAAGTTGGAAGAAAGAGGATGCTACATCGGCAGAGGTAGTGGATGCCACTGTTTATTGACAGTTGGTGGGTTCGCTCATGTATTTAGTCAATACAAGACCGGACATATGCTATGCAGTGAACGAGCTTTCACAAGCGATGGTTAAGCCTACCAAGCTCTTTTGGAAGGCAAGCAAGCATGTCCTGAGATATTTCAGGGGCACATATGAGTATGGTTTATGGTACAGACAGACGAATGAGGTGAAGTTGGATGGCTTCACGGATGCGGATTGGGCAGGAAGCCCAACAGACAGAAAGAGAACATCAGGAGGGATTTTTAGTATCGGATCTACGACAGTTTCTTGGTACATTAGGAAACAAAGATATGTGGCACTCAGTTCAGCGGAAGCGGAACACATGGCAGCAAGTCAAGCTACATGTGAGGCTATCTGGATGAGGAAGATCCTGGTTGGTTTGTTCGGTTCACATTTAGATCCCACGGTGATACATTGTGTTAATCAGAGTTGCATTAAACTCTCAGTTAATCCTATGTTTCATGATAGATCTAAACATATTGATATCCAGTATCATCATATCAGAGATTGTGTGCAACAGAAGATCATGTTGCTTCAGTACATTCCTATGGAGGATCAGGATGCAGATATTCTGACAAAGGCGCTCACCAGGAGAAAATTCGAATACCATAGAGGCAGGATCAGGGTGAAGGATAATCCCTATCTTGTTGAGAGGGAGTGTTGAGATTCAACAAGATGATGAGCTTAGTGAAAAGAGTCGCCTTCACTAAGTGGGCCTGCAGGTTATTTTTGGCGCAAGTCTATTTTTAGACTATGTCTATTTTTAGACATGACGATCATATTTGAGATTGCGGGATGCTATTTGTGGATGGTTGATCAGAAGTTGGAATAATAAATGAAATTCCATTTTATAATATTGCGCCGAAGTGTATAGATCCTTTGGTCTAAAAATAAATGCATGTCGATTATTATTAGATCTTAATAATAATCAACCACTAAACAACAACTTATTCTCTTGGAGCACATTGTTTCAGTGCACAGATGTGGGACATAAATGGACTGAGGGAATTACGCAATTCCAAAGGTTTACTAGAGCTAATGCATGGAGGACTCAGTTAGAACTCAAGTGGCAGAGTTATGACACAGTTGGAAGAAGTAGTTATGGAGTTGTATTTAGTTTAACTCGGATAGACTCAATTGAGCTAGTTGTATCTAGTCTAAATGAGTGATACACTAGTGAGAGTGGAGTGATTTAATTAGTTAATCAGTTCAAAAATAATAACTCATTAATCAACTGAACAATATAGTAGTTAACTACAGTGCATGGTAGTTTCTGTGGAGACCCAGTGGAGAGATAGGTGAAAGGGAAATATGGACTATCTGTTGTGACTATAGTTATGCATTGGGTATACACACACATCAGAATCTTAGATGAGGATTGCGGTCAAGGATGGAGTAATTCGCCAAAATTCGCTCACTATTCTTCGAGCGGGGATGCCGCGGTGGAGCGAGGAGCTAGCGGGAGGCAAAGATCGGTGCATGGGATTTGCAATGTGGTCTCTGAAGATTAATGTGTGGTTATCTTTATTATAAGAGCTAGCAGTAACTGTATGAGATTTTCATATGATTCCATGATACATAATATATAGTTGGGGTTTTCAGCTTCAGGCTTTCCCGGTTAAAAACTTTGTTATGTGCGATTGATTATTTTTGTTTTTGCTTCACATGTGTGTGCAATTAATTTTTCCGCAAAATATTAACAAGTGGAATTGATTCAATATTTTGCATAAAGTTAAATAGTGTGAGATCAGGTGAATCAAGGACATATGCATGCTTAGTGCATATAATTTCTACACGACGGTATTTCAAAATATCTCACGAAGTTTGTCCACTGTAAGGATGAAATGGGAAGTGTGGGGGTTACTGTTGATGATGAAGACTTGGTGATCTTGCCTCTCCTTGGGCTTCCTAAGAGTTGGCATAGCTACAAAGACTCTGTCAATGGACGGGAGAAACTGTTGGGATGGGAGCGACTTTGGTCGGATCTTGTGCAGGAGGAGATAAGGCGGGGTACCAGGGATGGCTCTTCATCGAAGAATGAAGATGAAGAGAATTACGCTTTGGCTAACAAAGCAAGGAAAGGGAAGGGGAAGAAATTTCCTTCAAAATCCGATGCTAAAGGCAAGAAGCAGGATTTGTCCAAGGTGAAGTGTTTTCACTGTCACGAACATGGGCATTTCGCCACTAACTGCCCATAGAAGAAAAAGAACAAGAAGGTTGTTGGAGCTGCAGCTAGAGAGGCCTTAGCCTCTCAATTTGAACTTGATTTCTCTTTGATCGCATGCTTGGTTTCAAGCTATATGGTATCGGTGTGGTATCTTGATAGTGGTGTGTCTTTCCATATGACGGGAGACAAGGAGTTGTTTAGTGGCTTGGAGGAGAAGGACCTCCAGATGCATATAGAGATGGGTGACGATGGTTGATACAGTGAAACCGGAATTGGGACCATTACCTTTGAGAGGGAGTCTGGTAATCCATTCTTGTTGAAGGATGTTATGCATGTTCTAGTTCTGAAGAAGAACTTGGTCTCGGTCGCAATGTTGGAAGACAAAGTTTATGATGTTGTTTTCAGTGAGGGAAAAGCCTTCCTTCGACATAAAAAACAGGTCAAACCAAGAAGATAGGGATTTGAGTTAAGAATATCTACAAGCTGGAGGTAGATGGATGCGTTGCAATGGTGGGAAAAGAAGAAGAAGTGGTGAGCCAGGATGAGGGCGACTTATGGCACAGGAGATTGGGCCATCTTCACCATGGCGCTTTTAATATTTTGCAGCAGATTTCTACTGGACTTCCCAAGGGTACTCTTGCGCAATCAGATCAATGCAAGGGATGTACTATGGGTAATTTTGTGAAGACCACCTTTCATGAGAAGGAGAACCGTGCTTCGGTGACCCTAGAGAGAATTCACACAAACGTGTGTGGACCTTTCTCGGTTGCTTCAACAACAAAACACAGGTATTATGTTATATTTGTTGATGACTATTCTCGTAGATGTTGGATATTCTTCATGCAGAAGAAGATCAAAACGTTCTCAAAGTTCTGTGAGTTCAAATCATTGGTGGAGAAGGAGTCGGGGAAGTAAGTGAAAGCTCTACGGAGCGATAATGGTGGTGAATACATCTCAGGAAAATTCAAAGACTTTTGTAGCAAAGAAGGAATTCGAAGAGAACTCATAGTGCCTCATAACCCACAGTAGAATGGGGTTGTGGAGAGGAAGAACAGAATGATCGTGGGTGTTGCACGAGCTATGCTTGAGAGGGAGCTAGACTTCCATGCAGAGGAGGAACTTCTTGTTCCCAAAGATGAGCCTCTAGATGTGGATCAGCCACAGGAGGAGATTCATGGAGTGGAGGAGTCCACTCATGCAGAACCAAACATCAGACAAGGTAGAAAGCGTACCACAGAAGCTGAGAGACTGAAGCTTGATGTGGCACAGAATGTAGGAGTCCCTACATCATAGCGTAGACAGAGACAGTCACCTGACTGATTTACTGGATACATGGCTCTTATGAGCAAGTGTATCATGACAGAGCCATCTTCTTTTGAAGAGGCAGTGCAAGATCCCACATGGGTAGATTCCATGGTGGAGGATTATGAATCCATTATCAGAAACAGTGCTTGGGATATTGTTCCAAGGCCGGTGGGAAAATTAGTTGTAGGATAAAGGTGGATCTACAAGGTAAAGCAAGCTATTGATGGGAGCATCGAGAAGTATAAGGCAAGATTTGTTGCCCCAGGCTTCTCACAGATCGAGGGGATTGACTATGAAGAAACCTTTTCACCTGTCGCACGATATTCTTCCATACGGACCATCCTTGCTCTCTCAGCACAGATGGGTTGGCCCATTCATCAGATGGATGTGAAGATTGCGTTCCTTAATGGGATCATTAAGGAAGAGGTGTACATTGAGCAGCCTGAAAGATTTGAGATCTTCAGCAGTGATTCACATGTGTGGAGGCTCAAGAGCATTGTATGGGCTTAAGCAAGCACCTCGTGCTTGGTACACTCGGATCGACGGCTATTTCACTGGGCTTGGCTTCACCAAGAGTGAGGCAGATGCAAACCTATACCAAATTGTGGTGGAGGGTAAGCTTTCAATCATTGTTCTTTATGTTGATGATTTAATACTAACGGGTGATGAGAAGTTGATACACTCATGCAAGGCAGATCTTGCAAAGGAGATTGAGATGAAGGATTTGGGCCTCCTTCATTATTTCCTTGGATTGGAAATATGGCAGCGGGAAGGTGAACTATTTGTGTCTCAAGGCAAGTATGCCCAGGAGATACTGGAGAAGTTTCACATGCAAGGCTGCAAGCCTATCGACACTCCTCTTCCAGGAAATTGGAGGAAAGAGGATGCTACATCGGCAGAGGTAGTGGATGCCACTATTTATCGACAGTTTGTGGGTTCGCTCATGTATTTAGTTAATACAAGACTGGACATATGCTATGCTGTGAACCAGCTTTCACAAGCAATGGTTAAGCCTACCAAGCTCTTTTGGAAGGCAAGAAAGCATGTCCTGAGATATCTCAGGGGCACATCTGAGTATGGTTTATGGTACAGACAGAAGGATGAGGTGAAGTTTCATGGCTTCACGGATGCAGATTAGGCAAGCAGCCCAATAGACAGAAAGAGCACATCAGGAGGGATTTTTAGAATTGGATCTACAGCAGTTTCTTGGTACAGCTGGAAACAAGTATCCGTGGCACTCAGTTCGGCGGAAGCAGAATACATGGCAGCAAGTCAAGCTGCATGTGAGGCTATATGGATGAGGAAGATCCTGGTTAGTTTACTCGGTTCACATTTAGATCCTATAGTGATACATTGTGATAATCAGAGTTGCATTAAACTCTCGGTTAATCCTATGTTTCATGATATATCTAAACATATTGATATCCAGTATCATCATATCAGAGATTGTGTGCAACGGAATATCATGTTGCTTCAGTACATTCCTACGGAGGATTAGTTGCAAATATTCTGACGAAGGCGCTCACCAGGAGCAAATTCGAATATCATAGAGGCAGGATCGGGGTGAAAGATAATCCCTATCTTGTTGAGAGGGAGTGTTGAGATTCAACAAGATGATGAGCTTAATGAAAAGAGTCACCTTCACTAAGTGGGCCCGTAGGCAATTTTTGGCGCAAGTCTATTTTTAGACATGGTGATCATATTTCAGAAGTTGCAAGATGCTATTTGTGGATGGTTGGTCAAGTTGGAAAAATAGATGAAATTCTATTTTTAGAATATTGGGCGAAGTCTATTTATAGATCATCGATCTAAAAATAGAAGTGTCAATTATTATTAGCTCTTAATAATAATCTGCCAATAAACAACAACTTATTCTCTTGGAGCACTTAATTTCAGTGCACAGATTTGGAAAATCAGTGGGATGAAGGAATTACGCAATTCCTAGGGTTTATTGGTGGTTCATGCATGGAGGACTCAGTTAGAACTAAAGTGGCAAAGTTATGATAGAGTTGGAAGAGTAGTTCATGGAGTTGTATTTAGTTTAACTCAGTTAGACTCAGTTGAGATAGTTGCATCTAGTCTAATTGAATGATACAATAGTGAGATTGGAGTGAATTAATTAGTTAATTAATTCACAAATAATAACTCATTAATCAACTGAACAGATACAACAGCTAACTACAGTGCATGTCAGTTCCAGTAGAGACCCAGTGGAGAGATAGGTGAAAGGGCAAGATGGACTATCTGTTGTGACTATAGTGATGCATTGATTACACCACACACACATTGGCGATTCCAGTGATAATAACGCAGTCAAGGAGAGTGGAATTGCATCGAATTGGTCTTTGTAATCAACTTGGATTGCACAGTGGAGGCAGGCTATCAGGAGGGCAGAAATCAGTGCATGGATTTGCAGATTCCATCTTGTTAGTTTGTGAAGATTGTATTGTACTGAGAGTTTGATGTACTAAGCTTTGTATGAGATTGTTACATGATCTCCATGATACATAATATATGATATTTGGGGTTTTTAGCTTTAGGCTTTCCCATTAAACAACTGTGTTATGTGCGATTGTTTTTATTTATGCTTCACATGTGTTTACAATTAATTTTCCACAAAAGATTAACAGTGGAATGATTCTTTATTTTGCAAGAAGTTAAATATTGTGATATCAGGGGAATATGGATGTATGCATGCTTAGTGTATATTAATTTCTACACTATGTCTCATGAAGATGAAGCAGTGCAACATGACATATCAAAATTACAAGAGCAAGTGCACCAAATTTCGCTTTCGCAAAGAGCAACAAAAAAATAAATGAAAGTTTTGAAGAAAGGTGTGGAAGCTAAGATGGATGGTTTGAAGAAAGGCATGGAAGCTAAGATGGATGGTTTGAAGAATGGCATGGAAGCTAATATGGATGACATGGAAACTAATATCGATGAAAAAATGAAAGACAACATGGAAGACATGAAAATTGATCTAAAAGCATACATGGAAGGCTTGAAGGAAGGTTTGACAAGGTTGATACAAGAAATGATTCCTAATGGAAGAAAGATAGTAGAGGAAACTCATGATGAGAACAAAATAAATGTTAATCGTGATTTCATAAACTCTAATGTTGGATTGAAGACCCACCATATTCCAAATATTTATATGAGGAAGTTTGATGGCAATCGTAACATGGATACTATAGATGGAGCAATATTTTGATCTCAATAATGTGCAAAACACACATTTAAAGGTAGGCATTGCAACTTTATATTTAGAACAAAATACATTTGTATGGTATCGATGGCTTTTCTCCCGTAAAAAAATTATCACTTGGTCAATTTTTACGGAGGAAATGATAGCACATTATGAGGATACAAAGAGCAACACCTTCTTTAGCCAATTGATAAATCTCAAACAAAAGGGTTCAGTGGTGGAGCACATTGAGGACTTCCAAAAATTGAATATAAGGGTAGTTGATATTCCAGAGGAACACATGATTGATGTCTTCATAGGGACTTTAAAGGATAACATCCAACATGAGGTTCGAGTTTGGGAACCTGATTCATTGGAGAAGGCATTTAGGTTGGCAAGAAAAATTGAATGTAAAATTATGGCGACAAGGAAGCCTACCACTCACATCTATAAAGATTTTAGGGTTGCTACTCCTAGAATTACACAACCGACAAGGTTGACACCACAACAATTGGAAGAAAAAAGAGCAAAAGGGCTTTGCTACAGTTGTGATAGAAAATACACTAAAGGTCATAAGTGTGCTGAGAAGAAATTATTTTACATAAATTGTGAAGAGGAGGAAGAAAATGAACAAGAAACTTCAAAATAAGAGGATATACACCAAGAACCAACCCTAGAGAAAGAAGAAATGAGTATGACGATATCGTGTAATGCATTGGCAGGAATTACCACCCCTCAAACTCTTAGGATAGAAGGACATATCAAGAAGAAAAAGGTAATAGTGTTGATTGATTCGGGTAGTACCCATAATTTTATTCATTGTAAGGTAACCAAGGAACTTAGGTCTCTTTATGCATATATTGGCTTACAACTAAGTAGCAATATGCATCAATTATAAATGTTATATATGGAATATTAGTTACTCCCAAGTTTATCAAAAACTGCTACCACTTTCTCAACGGGATGTGGGATATCCATATGGCATAAGTGGGAAGCCAATCTTGGCACTTAACCAAATAAGAAGTATGGTACTACTAAATAATGGATCAAATGCGCAAGTCTAGTAGGATATTTTCCTCCAAGGACTACTAAAAATATGGAATAACATGGGCCATATGAACATTCCCTTTCAAAATAGGAAACTTATATAGCTTGATATGATTAAAATTAAAATCATTATGGATTCCCAACTATGCAGGAAAATCCATTAAAGAAAGGTAATAAGGGGACTTAGAGAATAGGCTTGAGTTTGTGATGGCACCACCCTTTTAAACATTTTTTTTCCATATATGAAAATACATGCTCACCAATTTTAAATTGAACAAAAGTGTAATAACAATCATTTATGTATTTGTAATGATCTTGGGAGGCATGAAGGGAATTAGTGACATGAGAAAGGAAGCTAGTCATATTCTAATTAAAGGAGGATTTTGATGTTGCTCATTATGCTTGTCATGTGAGACAACCAAAGGAAAAGAGAATGTTAGTTTGTAAGGAGCTAGTGTTTGATAACAATAACAAGCCTATAAGAGTGAATAAAAAGTAGACGCATGGGTGTATTTATGATATTTATACTTAGTCCATAAACTTCCAAGTATATTCTAGACAGTTCATCACAATATATTTAATAAAAATACATTGAAATCCAAAATCTATACTATAAGGGTTAATTTTCCTTAGATTTTCTAGATTTATTAAATTATTATTTTCTTCTTATTCATGCAATATACAAAATGCCAAAATTGTAGAATATATAAAGTAATCACCCACAAACCATAATAGAACTAAGATATTGATTGGGAAACCCTTTAGGGAGAAAACCTAGCTGGAAGATGAGGTTACTCTACTCTCTCTTTCTCTAAATGGAAATGGTGCAAATACAAAGGAATTTGACTTGGGGCCCTCTTGACGGTGTCAGAAATATGTCAACCAAGGGGGTCTCCCCGATGTGAAGTCCCAATTAGACCTCTCACTGTTTGGAGTAGGAACCCCATCAAAAGTATCGACCTGACCACCATAACTTAAAGGTTTGGCTTAGCTGCAATGGGTAACATAATAGAGTATGCACATAACCTTTGAAATTAGCAATTTGACACTGTGAAACACCAATTTCAATGTGTAAAAGGAGACTTTCACAAGGGTAGAGAGAGGAGTGAGTCTCTAGAAGGAATTAATAGTACTAACCTAAGAGAGACACACGAGAGCATGAAAATATTTGTTAATTATCTATCAAAGTTGTTCACATAAACACAACAAACATTAAGGAAAATACAACACACATTCAACAAGATAAGCACCAAAGCCAATGAAGCAGTTCAATTTCCTTAATACATATGAAAAAAACATATACTACAAAAATATAAGGAATAGTATTACAATATTCATGATACATGCATGAAAATGTGTTGGATCTATGGGATTATGATTATTAGGTGAAATATCCAAGTACATAGTTAAAATGGTGAGTCACTAGCTCCAATAATGGAACATTAAGTCGCTTCTTGCTTCTCTAAAGAATGATCTTCTCTCCTATGCTAAGCTATAGAAGCCAAGGCTAGATCTCCAAATACTAGGGATCCAAAATCCCTTTGCTTGAGTTATGAGGGTGTATTTATAACAAGATGGATGGCCTTTCATATCCCCATGACTCTTGAGCTTCCCTCATGACTCTTAGATTTCTAATGTGACCTTTGACCTTCTATAAGACTTTTGGAATTTTCCTAAAGACTCTTTTGTCCATATATGACTATGTGACTTTTCATATTCCACATATGACTCTTGAACTTCTCACATTACATTTTTTCCTTTCCTTTTGATAATTACATAATTACATCCACAAATTATGTGGCAAGATACATGGACACACATGACATTGTGATGGCACTGGTACAAGTCACGACTTGAAAATGATGACATGGAATACATGATGAAGGGGTAATTCCAAGTTGTTCCTCTTGTTGCTTTGTATTCAGTACTTCATCTTCAAGAAAGATTTGCTTTGTGCTTCATCTTCACCCTTCAAGGGGGTGAAAATATGGAGTCTTTACGTGGTCCTAATCTTCCAACTTCTGTCACAATCTAATGTCCCTTCATCTTCTTGTTTAATGATCAACTCATCTTTACCACTTCATAAGTGTCTTCTAGCATTGTCTCCTTCTCCTTATATTCAATCATCATCTTTTCATGTCAAGATAGACTACCTGTAATTGAAAATCACTCATGACATGTAGAAATTTGATAGAAATTACAACTACTCGAGATTTTGAACTGAAAACAAGAGACACGATTCTAATATACTAATCTATAGAATAGAAATAAAAATTTAGAATAACATGCATAGACATGTAACAATAAAAAACATAAATACCCAATGATTTCTAGGGGAACCCAACTAGAAAAAGCCCCTCAAGCTTCTTTACATTAATCAGTTGAATAGATAAACTATTACAATTACTTGCTCCAGCTGTGAGCACAACCTACAAAAGCAAAATTGTTCTCTTTGTTGAATGAGAACCTCTAGCCAACACTTTGCCAATACTACCTCCTCTAGTCTCCTATTTCCTTGTGAAAATTTGAGCTAATTCAATCTCCTAAACAATAGGAAAGCTCCCTATTTCCTTGCGCAATTCCCAAGGATTGATCAACTGCTTGCATGCATCATTCTACACACTCCACTAGTATACAAATAATGTTATATTAGACTTAATTCCTCCACTTCAGCTGAGGAATTCAAACTCCATGCATGCATGAGATATTTTGGGTTGATTGATTAGTTAATTGACAAATATTTGAGTTATATTGTTGTATCACTGCATAACTGACCTTCAATTGACTCTATTAATTGTTGGAGGTCAGTTAACTAAGAACAACTGAAAATAATTGAACTAGATTGCTAAATTTTAGCAATCAACACATGCTTGACTAAACTCCAAGTCCACTGACTCGAATTTGTTGTTCTAACTAAGTGACAAGAGCCATGTCACACTATTTAACTGCCTCCAAGTTGTCCTCCTCGCGTGGAAATTCGATTTACTCAATTTGACTAAGGCTAAAGTCAAATTGTGCCTTTCTTACTACACTTTCTGACGCTCCCTCTTATCAAGAAATGTATTTTTCACCACCCCTATCCAACATCTCTAGGATGTATTGTATCAGTTCCTCTCACTGTTGTTGTTTCTACTACAATAACTGCAGTTGAGAAGAATAAAAAACAACACTAAATCAACTGTGTATTTGCAATTGTCTACTGGGAAAATTGCACTGATGTTGATTTTTCACTGTGCCTCCTACACTACTATCAACACTGCTTTGTGCTCCTCGGCATCTAACTGCACCAAGTAACATTGATCCTTCTGCTACTGTATACTATGGGCCCATGTATCAACGTAATGATCCATGAGGAGGAAACCTAAATGGACCTTACCCAAATCTTTGCAACTATATGGCTAAGGCTCTACATTTCCCCACCTCACTCCTAGAAGTATAGTTGAATGCATGGAAAAATATGCCTCTAGCTTGTAGAGATTTTTCACTCTATTTCCAATATGTTTCACTTTCTTAGTAGCTACATGTTTTAGGAAGGCTTTCCCCTTAATGAAAATAACATCATAGCCTCTATCCTCCAATACTACTGCAGAGATTAAGTTCTTCTTCAACCCATGTAAAAACATAACATATTTGAGGCGAATATGGGAGCTAAACTCCCTCTTAAAGGTTACATTACCAATTCATGTAGCAGTGTACCTCCCATCATCCCCCAATTCAATATGCATCTGGATATCCTTATCCTTCCGGGTACTGAAAATTTCATTTTATCTTGTCATATTGTAAGAGGCACCATAATCTAGGGTCCAATTACTCCCTCTTAATGTGCTTTCCAAGCAAGCAAGGAGTGTGAAATCTAATTTGAATTGTGAAGCCAATGCTTCACCTCGTGCTCCTGTTTTAAGCTCCTTGATAGATTTCATGTGTGGACACTTTGTTGCATAGTGTCTGAATTCATGGTAGTGAAATTTTTTATCTTACTTAGATCCTTATACTTTCCATTGTTCTGGGTGGAACCAGCCACACCTTGGGCCTTCTTTCCCTTGGCCTTCATTCCTTTTCCAACTAGATAAATTTCTCATCCTCTTCTTGGGATGTTACTCTATCTTTGGTATTTCTCCTTATCTCTTCTTGAACCAAATTGGACCACAACCTTTCCCAATTTCGTAAATTTTCCCTTCCATTCACAAGGTACTGGTAGTTGTGCCAGGATTTTGGAAGGCCTAGAAGAGTGAGGCTCACCAAATCATCTGCTGCAACATTCACCCCAACCCCTCCAAGCTCATCTAGAACTTGAGTGAATCTAGAGAGATATTGTGGAACCGTATCATTTTTTGCATCCTAATATTTCAAAGTTTGTCTTTCAGGGCCCATTTTCTATGGTAATTGATATTTTCAAATAGATCAGTCAGTGTCTTCCACATAGAAAATGGTGTTTCTTTTCCATGGATATTTCAGACCACATGGTCTCTCACACCTTCCAAAAGAATTATTTTGTCTCTTGCAACATCCTTCTTCCATTATGCTATTTTTTGTGCATCATACTGTTGGGGTTTCACAATGTTAGTTTTAACATATTCTAACACACCATTATCATCAAGAATTTCTTCCATTTGACCTTTCCACGGTATGAAATTCGATCTACCCTCCAGGGCGTACTCCAATCTTAGTCTATTGAAATACATTCTCCCGAATCTGAAGAAACATTGCTACACTGAAGTTGCAAATTCGAAATTCCTCAGGGAAAATTTTGAAATATTGGTTCTAATGTGATTTTAGGGCTTTGATACCATGTATAAATTTGATATAAATTTCAACTTCTCAATATTTCAAACTGAAAAAAGAGACATAATTCTACTCTACTAATTTGCAGAATAGAAATCACAATTTAGAACAACATGCATAGACATGCAACAAGAAAAACCACAAGTTCACAGTGATTTCTAGGGGAACCCAACTGGGAAAAACCCCTCAAGCCTCTTTGAATTAATCATGTTAGTCATCAGTATTTTTCACTATCTTTGGATGACTAAAGAATGGTTATAGCTTTCTGAAAAACAATACTCCTTGAATATCTTGAGTTTCAGAAATCTCACTACCTTCATTATCCTTATGAACCTATTTTCACTATTCCTCGGTCGGTCTTCTCAAAGTCACCCTGTTGCTCTCAAAAGACTCCTTATGGGCTCATACTTCTCATTTTCATTTTTCTTTCCTACCTAAGACTTCATTATCCTATTTTCCCCTGTCAATAAACTCCACCCTCCCTCTAGGGTTTCTTGATGCTAACTCATTCCCATGTCCCTTTGGGCATAATAACCTATAAAAATACTCTATTTTCACTTGAAAACCTCCAAGCCAAATTTCAGTCAAAATCAGGTCAAAGGACACTCCCCTTAGGTCATTAGTGTTTTACAATTTTTCAAGGTCATCCTTGGATGTTTCAGGCACTACTTTTCCTTTGCGAGAATATAGCTTAGATGTAATAGAAATGTCAAGACATGGTTATTCAAGAAGGACCTAAAGTTTCCAAGGAGGATTATCGTCTCAGTTCAGAACCTGCAAGTGAGAAAAATGGAAAAAATTTAGCACTTATGCAGGAGTGTTGAAAGATTTATCAGCAGAAGGTACTGATGATGTAGATTGTCTACTCCTGAATGAAAACAATTTACAGCAAGGGAAAGAGGAAAAAATTGGTCTTGTATATGACTAGGGTTTGTAAACTTGTTAAGTCCACTTGAGTGCCAAAGTAGTGATTACTTGCACGAAAATGACATGGAGGAAGCACACAAAGCTAGTTTCACTTCAAATTGCGTTTTTGAACAAATGAAGATAAATTTGACAAAAGTGAGAGATGGTTTATGTCAATCATAGGTAAAGGAATAAAAACCTCATTCCGATTTTACACGGGTATCATGGTTTGGGAGAAATGTTAAATTTACAGGTGCTATAAGAGGTTTGTTGCACTTCTGACCTTGGGAAAATCAATTTTTCTCATATCTGGAGTGTCCAAATGACTTACTTGATGATTCAAATGACAAATTTACTGGAATATCTTTCCAATTATCTATCATGAGCTCAATTTGGAGTTGATTAAGGCCTCCAAATGTTTCCTGCACCAGCACTCTACATTTCTGCACCATCATTCAGCACTTTTTGACCAGTCTTGGGAGAATCACCTTTTGATAGGTCAAAATAACTCCAATAAGCAAATAAAAGGTGTATTTTGAAAGTAGACTTCAATATCTTTCCAACAAGATATCCTGGGCCCAATTTGGACACCGGGAAGACCTCCAAAAGTCGTCTGCAAAACAGTGTTGCGTTTTGTCATCCTGGCGCTACGCGTTCAATACTTGGCACTGCGCATTTGCACAAGCATTGTGCGCCTAGAGCTTGGCGTTGTACCCTTGCCAGAGAGGGTTTCTGAGCTTTCCAACCACTCAAATCACATCAAATTTCCTTCAAGTCTTTGCCAGAGTCTTCCAAGCACTGATAAGAGGTAAGTGCATACCATAAGCCCCATTTTTTATGCCATTTGGTGAATTCTTAATCAATTGAAGTGAAACCCTAGAAGAAAACCTAAGTTTTAAGCTTGAAATCACCGTTTTACCATTACTCCACCCTCCTTAAAGAAAATCAGTCATAAAAAAGAGTGATTACATTGCTTAATGGTTATCATTGAGTTAGTTTGCCTCCTCACTCATTTCCTACACTTATACCCACTCACTCATTCCCTTCATTTGCAAAGTGCCTTTTCATTACCCTCCCTTCATCTCATTTCACATCAGCTCTAGGTTTCTTTAAAGCAAAGTTTGACATGTCTGAGGAAGAAGATAGTGGTATGGAGGCACAAATTCCAAGGAAGACCTTCATCATGAGCAAGAGAGAGAGAGTTTAACAGATGGACTTGGATGACCAAGATGATCATGAGGCCTCAAATATGATCATCAAAGATAAGGATGCCATGATAAAATAACTGCTGGACAACATGGAAAAAGCCTAATTTTTCATATCATTCTTAGAACAGGAGAGCAAGAAGCTAAAGTACAAGTAAGTTCTCATGGAGTTAGAGCCACTAAAGGCAGAAATACAAGACATCAAGGGTAAGGAAATGATGCCACTTGATGACTTTGACCATTATGATTCTCAAACCATCAAGTCAAGACCAAAAATAAGAGGTCTTAAGAGAGCTTTAAAGCAGGAAAAACATGAGGCAAAGAAACTTAGTTTTGAGGAAAAGATTTCTAAGGAAGTTGAAGATGACAGAAAGGTATGGATAGACATAGTTGACCTACACCTTGAGAAGCTCCTCCATTAGGAAAAAAAATACAATGAGATGCTCAGACACATGTCGAAAAAGTACATCACTAGAAACAACGTCTGCAACATCAAGCTCATGCAGTTGAAGAACAAATTCAAGGAAAACCTAGACAAGCAAAATGAGAAGGAGAAGCTCAATATCCTTGTTGATGTATCCCTCCAAGCATCCCATCCATAATTAGCAAGCTAATTTCCAAATTTTGGCACCTTGTGCACATTTTTTATTTTTGACAGTTTGACTTGCAGAAAATTGGGCCAAACGCGCAGCGCCACTGGTGTTCGCTCTTTTTTGGGGCACTCAAATGTGAAAAATTCAACATATTCATGTTCCTCATGCTAAGGACATCATCCTCATAACATTTCAAACCATTTGGAGCAAAAATGGTCCCTCAAAAGGCCAAAACCCACCAAAAAATCACCTTTCTGCCCTCTTTTCAGCACTGGCGCGGCGTGTTTAGCAGTCTTGGGAGAAGTGATTTTTTACAAGGAAAATGGGTATCATTTTGCAAACTAAAGGAATATCTGAAAACTAGACATGCCAGGCATTCCAATGAGCTATCATGGAGCTCATTTGGACATCGGGAAGGTCTCCAAAAGTTAGCTGCAAAACAGGAAATTTTCCCAGTCTTGGCATTGCGCGTTTGCCAGTGGTGTTGCGCCCTTGCCAGAAAGTCAACAAAAGACACTAAGAGTTATTGTAAAAGTTATTGAGCGGCCTTAAGGTCAAATGCTTCCCAAATTAGCTCAGTAGATATGTTAGAAGTTATTATTGCAATGAATGAGTTTTAGATGTTTTTGCCTTGGGCCTTGCATGGTCTCAAAGGTCAAAATGTCTTAAATATGTAATAAATGAATTCTCAAACCCTAGCTAGGTTTCATCTCCTCATTTTTCAGATAAATATTGCATGTATGCTTCAGTTGGTGGTGGGTTGATTATTGAGATGAATATTACATAGACTTGGAGTTGTGAAAAAATTGGCTTTGGAGCTTTGTGACTATTTTGAATTGAATGAAAATGAAGCAAGCACATTTGCAGGATTCATGAACTTTGTTGAATGGTGATGTTGTTCTGATTTTACACTTGTCTTCTTATGTTTTCCATATTGTTCATTTTTCCCTTATGACAGAGTAGAAAATTTAGATTAAGATATGTTGTTGAGAGGCACCTTAATTCTGTCTACCTTTTGTTGTTTAGATGTTTTCCTCTGCTAGGTATGATTGAAGAATTCTTAATTGCTCTTTGATTCCACTTAGTTTGTTGTCTTGAAAATTATTTAATGGAGCCAAGCCAAAGAAGTTCATGGTATTCCATGTCCTTTGGTGTAGCTTAAAACATTGTTTTTAAGGCCTTTTCTTTGAAGTTTACTAATTAGGGTTTGTCTGAAGAAGTTTATGGTTTTCCCTGTCCTTTAGTCCATATTGAATAGTCACTTCGAAGATCTTTTATAGTTTGATTAAGGAATTTAGGAGTTCCCTGCTCTTTAATCATTACTTATCTGTTATTTTGAATGTTTTCTTTCTCTGAAGGTGAATAACTAGAGAATTTAGGAGTTCCCTACTCTCTAGGGTTTGCTGGATTGTTGTCTCAAAGTTTACTTGATAAAGCTAGGTCAATAATTTTATGGTGCGCCCTGTCCTTTGATTCTTTCTAAGAATAGTAATCTTAAATACTCTTCTTGTTATAGTATATGTTAAAGGATTCTTAATTTCCCTTTAAACCTACTACACTCACAATTTAATGTTCATTTCACACTCACATAAGCTACTAAGATCCATTTGGCTTTTTTAACTTGCCCTATGAAACAACCTTGATTCATTGTTGTACTTTTAAAGCCTTTCACAGACCCCATAGCCCAATGGTTTGAATTTCTCTTACTCTATCTTCTCTTCTTGACAAGCAACCCAACCAAACAAAACAAAACAAACAAACCCTATCATTTTAACTAGCCTAAAATCGCCATCCTAAAACAAACAAGTCATATATTTTATACAAATATAGAGAGAACCCTCTCTGAGTCCAAGAAGGCTAGGTCCTAGGACTCCAAAGTTGGTTTGATGTTACCCTTGTCAATTTGGTCTTGCCAATCTGACAAATTACAGGGACCTAACAAATCAATTGAATAAACAAAATATTACAATTGCTTACTCCAAATCTGAGCACAACCTGCAAAAGAAAAAAATTTATCTCTATTGAATTAGAACCTCTAGCCAACACTTAGCCAATTTATACCTCCTTCGACATCGTATTTTCTTGCACAAATTTGAGCTAGTTCAAGCTCGTAAACAATAAGAAATATCCATATTTCCTTGCGTAATTCCCAAGTATTAATCAACAACATGCATGCATCATTCTATACACTCCACTAGTATACAAATAATTTTACATTATCCTTAATTCCTCCACTCCAGCTGAGGAATTCGAATTCCATGCATGCAAGAGATATTTTGGGTTGATTGATCAGTTAACTGATAGATATCTGAGTTAGACTAACCTTCAATTGAATCTATTAATTGTTAGAGGCTATTTATCTGAGTACCACTGAAAATAATTGAACCAGATTGCTAAAATTTAGCAATCAACACATGCATGACTGGACTCCAAGTCCACTAAATCGAATTTGTTGATCTAACTGAGTGGAAAGAGCCATGTCACACTATTTAACTACCTCTAATTTGTCCTCCTGATGTGGAAATTTTATTTACTCAATTTGACTAAGGCTAAAGTCAAATTGAGCCTTCCTTGCTACACTTTCTAGCACTCCCTCTTATCAAGAAAGGGATTTTCACTAGAAAATTTGGCGGAATTTCCGACGGCCAATTCGTCACTATTCCGACACATAGTCGTCGCAAGAGCGACAGTTCGAGGACGGGAAAAATGTGGTTTTCCATCCCGTCGCAATTCCGACGCACTTAAAAAGTGTCGCACTACCGACACATTTTCTGTCGCTTCCAAACAGGCGTCGCTCTTCCGACGTTTCCCAAACCGTCGCGCTTCTGACGTTTGTAAACTGTCACACTTCCGATGAAATGTGTTCCGACGTTTTGAACATCGCTCTTCCGACATTTGTAAACTGTCGCAATTCCGACAAAATGTGGTCCGAAGTTTTGAGCGTCCCTCTTCCGACGTTTGTAAACTGTCGCAATTCCAACGCAATGTGGTCCAACGTTTTGGACATTGCTCTTTCGACGTTTGTAAATTGTCGCAATTCTGACGAAATGTGGTCCGACGTTTTGAACGTCGCTCTTCCGACGTTTGTAAACTGTCACAATTCCGACGAAATGTGGTCCGACATTTTGAACGTCGCTCGTCCGACGTTTTTATACTGTCGCTCTTCCGACGTTTTTAAGCTGTCACAATTCAGACACTTACAAGGTGTCGGTATAATGACGGTGGGTTCGATTTAAAAAAAATAAAATGAAACTTTAAAATAGGACAGTAAATCTCCAATATTTGTTATGAATTGTGGGCATTCCAATGACCGTGAAATATTAATATAATAAACCACCCCGTAGCGCTTCCACTATAAACAATATTTTTTTTTTCACAAGAGAAAAAACGTTGTTTTGAATATATTATATGAAGTAAAACAGTCCATGAAGTCATTACATTTTCACATCTGAAGATTGGAACCCAAATATCCATCCAGAAAAGTGGAAGTCCCACCCCAGACAATGATAGAAAAATACCCCATGTCACATACAGGGACATGATATAAAACCTAGTAACGGTCCACATGGAGATTATCAACAATCTGAGAAAGCATCCAAATATGCCCGAGGCATCTATAAGAAAGTGAAATAGCAGTATGTAGAATAGTAAAGCAACAGATAGAGTACGTACCGACGTCCATTGTTCCAAATACAAATTAAAGTACCCAAAATCCTTGAACAGAGAAAAACGCTAATCATGTGAGAGTGTGATATGTCCAAAATATAAAAAGACCATCAGACCATATCAATAAACCAGCAACATAGACCAGCATCGCTAGTTTTGAAGGCAGAGTGATAAACATTAATCATTTTTTTTTCACAAGAGAAAAAAATTTGTTTTGAATATATTATATGAAGTAAAACAGTCCATGAAGTCATTACATTTTCACATCTGAAGATTGGAACCCAAATATCCATCCAGAAAAGTGGAAGTCCCACACCAGACAATGATAGAAAAATACCCCATGTCACATACAGGGACATGATATAAAACCCAGTAACGGTCCACATGGAGATTATCGACAATCTGAGAAAGCATCCAAATATGCCCGAGGCATCTATAAGAAAGTGAAATAGCGGTATGTAGAATAGTAAAGCAACAGATAGAGTACCGACGTCCATTGTTCCAAATACAAATTAAAGTACCCAAAATCCTTGAACAGAGAAAAACGCTAATCATGTGAGGAGTGCGATATGTCCAAAATATAAAAATACCATCAGACCATATCAATAAACCAGCATCGCTAGTTTTGAAGGCAGAGTGATAACCTGTCAACACATAAAATAGTATCATAAAGCGGATACAGGAAATGTGAAGAGACATGTACTGTTGATATACGCCTCACACAAAAAGCATCCATGATAGAGAAAAAATATGTATAAACCCAGGGTCGATTGTATGTTCTGGCTCGCTTGTTCTCGGAAATAAAAACCATCTGCAGAAACCCAGGCTCGCTTGTAAGATCAGGCTCGCTTGATTCCAAAATTGGTAACCATCTGTTGCATCCGAGATGTAAGGTTCAGGCTTGCTTGTTTCCATTAGTAGCTCGCTACAGCATCCACCCTATTCATAGCAAAAATGTTCCTGTTTATATACAGATAAAGAGTATAATACGTAGACCATATAAACATGGCTCTGTATTTCAAAAAACAGGTTTAAAATAGAAACAGGGCAACAATTTTTTTTTCCAATTGTTATGAACATAATTCGATCATGAAATATTAATATAATAAACGACCCCGCAGCGCTTCGACTATAAACAATCATATAAACATGTCTCTGTATTTCAAAAAACGGGTTTAAAATAGAAACAGGGAAACATTTTTTTTTCTAAGTAAAGTTAATCTATTAACAGTGGGAATAAAATTACACCGAAGTCAAAAACATTGCCCAAACTCATGGCAAATTTGTCATCAAAAAATTAAGAAGACTGCCCTCATACGGGGAAACCAGTCTTGAACGTTTACAGAATTCAAAAATATTACAGAGGTCCAGCACAGTAATATAATCTAAAAGCAGCCCAATTAAGTGGGCCACGAAGCAAGAAAAACAAATTAACCAAAATACTCCTCCGGCTCCTCGAAGATTCGGCACCATCCTTCGGAAGGTCCAAGATCGTTAGGTGCTACCTCCACAGTCATGCCACCGCTCCCCTCCTAAAGGCCCGAATGTTGGCCGGCTTTTTTTGAGCTCAGACCCGCCGGACGAGTGCATTGTTCTTCCATTTGGGCCTCCTCATGGAAAACCACAGTAATTGAAGCTGTGATTCGTGGGCGGTTCAGAGAGAAATTAAAGGAAAAAAATGCAGTGCACATCGTGGGAGAAGGTGAAGCGGTGGGGAAATGAGGAGCAGGGGAGCCCATACGGTGGCCAGATCCTAGAACCTGACCCCACCCACTTCTAGTATCTAGATAGCGACCTGCGTGATAATCACTGGACTGGGAAGACGAATCGGTTGAGGGGCTAAAGGGAGCGCGCAGGGGTTGACCTCTAGTGCTCCCCCTGCGGCAACGCATCCTTTGACGCAGGAGAGGCATGGGTGCAGTCTCAGCAGTGGGCACAAGAGGAGACGGAGAAGCAGAATTCCAAGAAACAGAGGAAGACAGACAAGGACTAGACCGAGAGAAATGCAGATATGCAGCAAGGTCTAAGCAGCAGTTCAGCTGGCCACTTCTCCTTCTCATCACAGTGAGCAGGCAGTGTAACCCAGCAACTGGCTCGTCTGAAAAACCATAGTGAAATGCCATTTTATCGACCCAACTGCAATGCAATTGAAGGATGCCCGTCTTAATTAATCTCTGATCATTAATGAGAGCCGAAGGCCGGATCATATTGGAGCATGCGGAATCGCTAACAGGAGTGGAGGTCTGATCTTGAACAGTGTTAAAACTTAATGCGATTAGATGTGAAAACCTTGGAACTTAATTGAACAGCGTTAAAACTTAATGCGATTGATATGAAATCGCCACATCCATGTCCCATCGCCTTAAACGACATCGAATGCACCCGCATCCGGGAACAGGGCAACATTTTATTGAGGACACATGGCAGAAATTGATTGGAGCAGATCTTTGTTTGGCTCGCACAGTGGAAATCTGGACCCGAAAAAGATTAGGGCGAATTTGATAAGAAATTTGCGTCACAACTCTCCCTCCGTACGCCAGCCCAACTTCGAACCCGAAAAATATTAGGGCGGAATTCAATTGGTTTTCGCGTCACAAAATTGGCCGACGTCAGCAGGCTATTTTGGAACGCGAATTTGGTTTGAATTATGGTTTATCGCCATTTGAATTCCGGCGGGCTCGACTTAAGAACAATTTTGTTTGATCCCATCTTATAAAATTTGTGTTGGTTTTCTTTGATAATACACATATTTATAATAAATCATGGGAATACCACACTAAACATGTGGAAAAGTTATATATATTATTGAGAACAATCATTTTTATGTAAAAATATCCAAATGTGCTTTTGGGAAATAAGAATTCTAGTATTTGGTTCATATTGTTTTAAAGGAAGGAGTGAAGTTGGAGCCTCAAAAGATGCAAGCTATTAAAAAATGACCTATTCCTAAGAAAATCAAGGTTCTTAGAAGATTTTTAGACTTACATGATATTATTGATAATTTGTTAAGAATTATGCATGCATTTCAAGTCCACTCACATATCTCTTGAAGAAAATATCATTTATATGGAATGATGAGGCTACTTTGGCATTCTCTCTTTTAATGGATACCATGTCTTCTACACCAACATCGGTTGCACCTACTTTTGGTAAAACATTCATAGTAGAGTGTGAGGCACTAGGACAAGGAATTTACGTAACATTAACACAATAAGGGATATCATTGGATTTTAAAAGCAAGGAATTCAAAGAAAATATTTGGTGAAATCTACGTATGAAAAATAAATGGAAGCAATATTACATGCAATAAAAAATGGGGATAGTATATCATTGGGAGGTATTTTAAAGTCAAGATATACCATGATAGCATAAATTATTTTTTGAAGCTATGATTTTCATTAGAAGATTAAAAAAAATGAGGAGAAAAAATGCAAAGTTTTAATTTTGAGATAATCTGCAAAAAGGGTAACGAAAATTTAGTACATGATGCTCTTTCTAAAATAGAAAAGGCCTCAAATTTATATCCAATTACATTTTATATTCCTAGGTTGCTAGAAGAATCTTGCCATAATGGAAAAATGACAATAGTACTAAACAAAAACTAAAATTTATAAAGGATGGGATGAAATCTATGGAGCATTGGGAGTGAAAGAGAGATATACTTTGGTGCAAATGTAGAATATTTTTATGCACGCAAGCATATTTGAATAAAAAAATATTAAGGGAGTCCCATGTCTCTCTGATGGTAGGACACAGGGTTCCTTAAAACATCTCAAAGGATCAAAAAATATATTTTGGAAGGAATGAAGAAAGATATTCAAAATTTTGTAAGAGAAGGTCAGGTTTGCATAATAAATAAAAGAGAGATAGTAAAATCTCTAGGGTTACTTAAACCATTCCACATACATATTCAAAGACTAGAAGATATATCAATAGAATTTATTACAGGGTTACTGAAATATAAAGGTAAGTATTACATTTTTGTGGTCATTTATATAGACAAATTTTGTAGATTTTTTTTGTAGAGCTCAAAATACATAAACAACAAGCCAAGTGGCAGAAGTGTCCGTGAAAGAAATTCATAGTCTTTGATGCAGGTTACCCTGCAAAAACCCAGAATCTCGTCCCAAGACTATGCATATATAAATGTTTCTCCAAATCTCTGAAAAATAAGACTCCAATCTGGGAATTTCAAAACTATCACTTGCGGAAGCTTATAACATGTATTCACAACTTTTCCTGGTTTATAGAAACCATACTTCCAATCAATTCGCTCATTCACACAATCCCAAACTTCAATCCAATGCCACTTCAAAACTTCATACATAAATTCATCAAACATATGATTTCACACCATTTTATAAAGTGTGATTTTGAACCATAAATAATTCTTTTAATCAAAGAAATCTTTCTTTTCATTATTTCCCAAATGGAACCCTTTTTAAATCACACCATCATGACTTTACACACTTGGTAACATGTCAACTATTCAAAAGTCGATTTTAAATAAAAATCATATAATTTGAAACCTATACCTGATCCACCATTTTCTCTATTCATCATTTTATTCCACATGTAAGTCGATCAAGGCCAGGTCGCTCTTCAACGCACACGAACCTTTCATCTTCTGCGCTTCCATTGTTCTCATGAGATTGTGTGAAAACTCTCAGTGATGGTTCTGCTCCAATTCATGATTTCGCAGAAACCCTTCTCATACATCTCTACCATTGAGTCATCGCTCAACATCTCAGCATTTTTTTTCTTTGCAATCAATTAGTCCTTCAATTCATCTTTATGAACAGCGTCCAACTTTTCCGCACGCAATCCTTCCTACACCCCTCTGCAATCCACCTTCTAACTGAACGCCTTTCTTTCCATCACTCATCAGATTCGTTGTAGTTCCTTTCAACTTCAGAACGATACTTGAATACACATCGACTCTACACATCGACTCTGCTTCAAGTTCGCACAGATTTTAAAACCTGTCACACACAACTAATTATGAGAATTTAATTCCTGATCGATGGTTTTTAAATTACCAATTGAACTCTCAGTAATCGTTGTCTAGCAATGCACTTCAATTTCTCTAGCACCGTTCAGCAATATCTGTGCATTAACATTCGATAGCATTATATCAGTGGAAATGAATTCGCAATTCAATAGTGTTCCATGTACAATAATTCAACAGTGTTCCATGTACAATTTCAAACAGCTAAGTTCAATTTACAATTTTCTCAACATAATTTTTTTTCAGCGCTTCCTCTTCAATTCACAATATTTGCGACAAAGATCTGTTCGCTCCACTTTACACAGAGCGTACTCTTCCAATCCGAACTGCAATTGTAACTCTGTAATTATAAGTGCGCAACGCACATACTGGCCGTTTGGATTCATGCCCATCGGTTCTTCAATACTGATCCAATTGTTATGCTACCATCGCTTATATGGGTACAAATGCACAGTGATTGTAATTACTATTTCATTCACAATTTGGCGCCTCAAAGAAACCTGCAATTCGACCACATCTATGCCTGCAGCATCTATTATAGTTCACCCAGAATTTGATTAGATAATTGTATCCTTGAGAGTTCATTACAATACTCAACAATTCAACACCAATCGATAATAAAATCGATTCTTCTCACATTTATTCAAAAGCTATCCTATCAAACCACAGCTTGGCCATTTTCCCTAATCGAATGCCTAATTCGATTCAGAATTGTATTCAGATTTTAATCATAAATCGATAATAAAATCGATTCCCTCTCCTCTACAGAATGACATTTGAATTCACGCATTGAAATATGAATTCATAAAAACTGTTTAATTATTCCAGCAAATTGAATACTCACAAGTTCATCATTCAACTCTTCACACAGAAATTAATCCATACACAATTGACCAAGTTAAGGCTTAAAACTCAAACCCAACACTTTCATAAAAATGATCTTACTTACAGTAGCATTTTCCGTGGCCTGATTTACAATTTCATTGGCCCTTACAAACTGCCGAAGGCATCCAAGCAGAAAATCTCTCACTCTCTACACACACTCACTCACAATCTCAATGTGTTTTTCTCTCAAAACCCCCTCCTATTTATACAATTTTTAAAAATAATCTAATTTAATGCACAATCCCCTTAATATCTCAATACCACTAAAATATCTCAACAAATCCTATCATCTAGAATCTTATCCCTTTATATCCTTAACTACCCAAATTCTCTCATGTCCTTTTATTAATTAAAAGGATATTTACAAAATCCTCATTTTCTCCTATTTTATTTAAAATAACAAATTAATTAAATAAAATATTAAAAATTATCACACCCCCCTTTTCTAACATATTTACAAGTAAAAAATGCCCTTGATGCTCCTGCATCAGTCTTCATGGTTTTCCTAAAGTAATAGTAACAAGAAACTTTTGGAAATAATTATTTAATATGAGTGGAGAAACACTAGCTGCCATGAGTTCTACATATCAAACACAATCAAATGGTCAAAAAAAAATAGTTAACAAATGTTTTTAAGGTTATCTACAATGTTACTCTTTAGAAAAGAAATATTAATGGATGAAGTGGATTCGTCAAGGAAGAATGGTAATATGATACTACCTATCACACATCTACTAAAATTTTCCCATTTAAGGCCCTTAATGGATATTCAACTCCTAGTATCTCATACTTTTTGCAAGATAAGTCCAAAGTATAGGAAACAGAGTCACATATGGAAAATACTAAAGAAACTTTGAAAATTATTATGGAAAACCTTCAAATGACATGAAACATGATAAAACAACGAGGGGAACAATATTGAAGTGAAAGATAATTTGAGGAGGTTAATTGGGTATTTTTTAAATTATTACATTATAAGCAATCTTCATTCAAGAAAAAGAAGAATACAAAATTAGCTCAAAAATGTTATGGCCCTAAATAATTATTCATAGGATTGCACAAGTGGTATAGAAGTTATATTTTCCTTCTTCTTGCATTCATAAGGTTTTTCATGTATCTTGCCTAAAAGAGGTTTTGGGAAAAAATATGCCAATGTAAATAGAACTTCCAAAATTAGATGAAGAATGAAAGTTGATTCTTGAACCACAAAAAGTTATAGATAAACAGTTTGTATCTCTTTGACATATAACCATTATGAAGTACCTAATCAAGTGGAAGAATATTCCTCTAGAAGAAGGTACATGGTAAAATGATCAATTCGTGATGAAATACCCATGGCTAAAGGGTTTGTTTGAAGTTTTGACAAAGGTTTTGTTATATGTTTTATATAACGCACGGCAGAATAGTTTTATTGTTTGTTAAGGTCCCACACAGTGATCAAATTTGAAGGGCAGGTCCGAATTTCAATTAGAAGGGCATATATCTATGTTGCCCTTCCATAATGAAAAGCTTAAAAAAAAAACTTTTCAATTGACCACAATAAATTATTTTTACATTTCATTTTCAGAAAGACAAAACCATCAATATTTATATTAATAAAAGACTGTTACATATACAACAATGAAGAAGGCTCCATCTTTCATTGCTTAAATATCTCATTGACAATGTCAACATAAGTCTTGAAGACACTATTATAAGAGTTTGGATACATACCACCGGGATATAGGAGATTCTTATGTGTCAGATTGTGTAATGCAATTTTGACTTTGTCTCACAAGGAGCAGCAGCATGGAGGTCTGGATTTTTCTTATAGAACTTTTTTATTATTATTTGAAACGTTTTTTATAGATATGAAGACAAAAATGAAATTATGAGCATGGTGGACAATTAGTCAAGCTCATGATGCCAAACCATGATTATGTAAGTTTGGAATTTAACATTTTTACATGTTAAAGACAAATAGTCAAAATCACTGACAACTTAGTATGCCATAATTAATAATCATTCCCTGTTCACTTTTGTTAATAGGTTTATGTCACACGATGATCTCTCTTCTATGGAATTTACTTGTATTGAAGATCACTATTCTAGGAATAAGGAGTTATTTTCTCCAAAAATAACCCTAGCCAAACATTGACAATGCATCAAGGATATCTTTCTATGCTTCATAAGCACATTTGTTCTACTTCTAAATCATGTCTTGAAAGTGGTTGTTGTGCTGGAAATTATTCACCAGTTGGTTTCATACCAAAGTCTTTTTCACATTTTCAGCATCCAATACATGAAAAAGATAATGGTTTAAAACAGCATAAATATTTGAAATTTTGCAAGAATTGTCTAGCACACTTTGAATATGAATTTTGAAGTCAAGTGCATGATGCTGTATATGATCAAGTGTCATTTTGAATACCAAATGTTTCACAAGAAACTTCTCAACATGCTACCCTGCAGTAAGGATTAAATGACAATATTGCATCAACTATTTCCATAATAAAAGTACACCTCGGCCATAAGACTAAACAACTACAAATGTTGTAGATCTAACAAGATCACACAATCAAATGTATTCCACAAGGCCAATATTGTATGAAAAATGAAAAGGAGTTTGCAACCAAAAATACCTTAGGAAACTAATTCAATTAGATACACCAAACCATCAGCAAAAAGGAAAACCAACCTACTCAAAAGGCAAGCGTTTACCTCCTTTGACAAAATTTTGAGTTCCGAAACAAGGGCCTTTATTGTCTTGTCAATGCCACTAGTAATTTGAACGGGGTTTGCACCTGCTGCAACAACCTAAACAAAAAGGTTTCATTTCAAATTATTTTCCACAAATTTAAGATACAACCATTATCAGTTTTGTATTTCCTAACAAGCTCATAAATTTTGACAAAAGAACCAAAAAATTTTAATACCTGATAGCAATTTTTTCACTCAAAAACTATCTTAGACTCAATAAGCCCAACCCAAAACTAAAAAACCAAACACCATAAGACCCTAAAAAAATGAATAGATGATCTTAATCTAGTACTATCGACAAAAAGTTACCTTTACACCCTCACTTATTAAACCCTGTGCTGTTGAATTTTAACTTCAACTGCTGCAGCAGAAGGACGGATGCAGCAACAACATTTTTTTTTTGAGGTTTCTTGCACACCATCCAGAAATTTAATTCATCATTTAAAATTCCTGCAAGTTTTTTTTGTAGACGGCCGCAGCCATATTTCTGTACAGGATTGTATTTAAACACAACAACCAGCATTAACGCAATTCACCAACCAGAAATTAAACAAACAGAAATTTACCCCCCAGTTTTGTAAATTCAAAAGGAGGACACGTGGAGCATTAATATTGGATCGCATGAAATTGAAAGGAATCTGAAAACCTGAAAACCGGACCCGAATTTTTTATAGGGCACATTGGATTGAGAATTCGAGTTAAAATTAGGCAGACGTCAGCATCCCATTTTGGAACGCGAATTTGGTTTGAAATTCAATCTATTCAGACTTTTGAAGTCTGACGGAAAGGGTTCTTTCATGTTTTGAAAGTTTAATATATACATATGTTTTAAACATATGTTATATATATCATATGCGAAATGAAAGGTGGGCCATAGAATTTAGTTTTAATTTTTTATTTTTTTTAAAAGGGTTTATTATAATATGTTTTATATGTTACGGCATATAAAAATAAAAAGGTCGAAAAAGCTTGGTAGTTTTTTTTATAGACAGTACGTAAATTTTTTATTACACAGCAGTGTGTAAAAAGTGAAAGACTGAGTGTAACTTTTTAAGTGTGTATGCACGGCAGTGCGAAAGTGAAAAACACAGCAGAGTGTTTTAGAGACAGAGTATGTTTGTTTTGAACAGACAGTGAGTTGGTTTTATGCATTGCGTTTTGTAGCAGTCATAATTTTGTAATCCCTCTCAGTGAGGAAGAAGTGTAATAGTTTTTTTTTGAGTTATTGAAGGGAATAGAAGTTTGTTTTCAAAGTATTGAAACTCTGTCTCCTGTCAAAGAAATTTTTATTTTCTCTGTGTTAGAGGAAAGGAGATTTATTCTCCATTCATTGTTCTTGAATTTTTCAATATTCCAACATGTGCAAGAACAACAAATGTTGTGGTTCCATCCCCAGCTAAATCATTTGTCTTTGCCGCAGCTTGCCTTACCAACTTGGCCCCAATATTTTCAACTGGGTCCTCTAATTCAAGCAATAAAAAGGCCAAAACCATAGCATTGAGATACATTTCATTACACTGTCAATAACAATAAAATTTGACTCAGCCATAACCCTTTCCTTTTATTGTTGTGAAAAGCTTTATGCATTACTCTAATGTGGCTAGTCCATAGGCCAAGTAGATCGTTGGGTAACAAATATGTTTCCTTTCACCTTTGAGTTTTCAAATTATGCCTATTGGAAATGTTGTCATTGATGGCAAAGGAGATGACAAAGGAGCAGCACCTAAACTATCCATAAGGCAAAAGAGACAGAGAGGTAGCAGAGACAGCAGAAGAAACAGAGGAATTGAAGCAGAAGTAACAAAGGAATTAGAGATAGAGCAGTGGAGTTGAAAAGGCCTGAAGGAGTGTAATACAGAGGTTTATTCATGAATTAGGGGTGTAATACAGTTTGTAGATGAATTATTGAGCAATTATTCATTAATTGAGTTTGTATGGCATAGACTTTGATTGAAGACTAAAACCCTGTGGTGAAGACTTAATATGCTTGAAGATGAGTTGGAGCATTGAAGAATTGTGTATTTACTGTGGTAAAGACTTAATATGCTTGGGGATGAGTTGGTCCATTGGAGCATTGTGAATTTACTAGTGAAATTCCTGCGTGAAAATCTCTTAAGTTCTTGTAGAAGCTGGACTCTGTAAATCAAGCTAAGAATCTGCCTGTATATTCAGGAAGAAGAGTGTATGATAATGTGTAGATATGTACTCTACAATTTGGGATAAATTGTGCTCTATATTTAGTTGAAGAAATCGAATTCTTGTCGATGTTGTGTCCAAACTATATTTTCCTTGATCATATTGAGTTCTGCGCAAGCACTGCCAGTAATTTGAAATCAGGTTTTTTATCGTCTTCTGAGAATTGACGTGAGGTGAATCGATCACTGTAAGGATCGATTCTGAGAGAGAAGAATTATGTGCGGATGAGACCTCGTGACATAGTATATATATAAGAAACGCATGACAGAGCTTGTGTGAGAGTTGCAGTCTCGGTTAGTGAATTGATTTCAGTATGGTAGGAACTCTGCACCGGAGTGAAAAGAACCTTTTTACATAGAACGGGCTGAACTAGAAGTGGAAGCTGAGCGGAACCTGGAGCATAGGAGAGGAGCGGAACCGAGACTAGTGAACAATAACGGGGGGTTGGAGCGAAACCGTGGTTTCTTCGCACCACCATTCGTCGGACAGCGGTATTAGAGGAATGGGCAGCGATTCCATTGATTGATCGACGCGTGTCCCTGGATGAACAGTAAAACCGCTTGTTTAAACCGCACCTTCGCGCGTTAAAAACCGACGTTGGATGCCGAGCGAAATTGACACGCGTCGTTGATCTGGAGAAGGGACATCGGACGGTGGTTGCTTGGGGAAGATGCGCGAAGTTTAATGAAAGAGCCTGGAAGATAGCCAGGTACGGGTGCGCGCGTTTGGTTGGTTATTGATTGTATGTGTTGGGCCCAATCAAACATGTACTAAGGTTTATTATATGGTCATAAGGTTTCAATTTAATAAAGGCGCGTAGTTAAAGGACGAGGATAGATATATGCAATGAATTTTGGTTATATTAATAAGGTTTTCCGAGTTATTAACATACGGTGGAATATATTAAAAGAGTCTGACTAAGGTTTCAAATAAATAAAAGATTTCCAATTATCGTTGAAGGCGTAATATATTATGTATAATGACTGTATATGTGAAGTGGCACAACATGGAATATGTTTTAATATGTCGAAGGTCAATGAATATGTTGCGTAGAATGGTTGTGAATGCAGAATTGGATCATATGTATCCATAATGGACTTTCGGTTATAACTACATAGGAGTATTGAATTAATATTTCAATTCTCTGAATTGATATATTAAAATATTCCAGCCTTATTTTTTGAATTTGCCAGTGTGGAATAAGAGAAGTGTGAGATTTCCAGATGCACGGATGATTGGGCATGAAAAAATTGGATGCATTTATGGAAAAGGAAAAAGAAGAGGAGAGCTTGCAGAGATGAAAGTTCGGTGAACAGGAATATGTACAGGAATGAGTTGGACAGGTGAATAAGCACAGAAAACAGGGAATATGCAAATAACAGTGAACAAAGTGTATGCAGAACAGGTTCTTATCAGCAGCAGGAAAAGACAAATCCAGTAAAGCCAAAATCCAGAAAAGAAGCTGAGTGGAATTGAGATGTATAATTGAAAAATGTAAATGTAAATTTTTTATATTGTTTGTGATGCAAAGGCAAGTATCCTAAGGAAAAGAAAAAATCCCACTATAGCATGGAAATTTGTACATATTATAGTAATTCTAAAAATGAGTTGGAAAAAGGAATAAGAAGACAAAAGCCAAAGAGTCATGACTGTTCACTTCAAATTCCTTTTGAAATACAAACAGTCATGTGAGAATTTCTATATATAATACCAATTTTGATAAGCTCGAGAGAGGAGAGAGAGAGAGAACAAATATAGAGAATTTAGAATATAGAAGAATAAGGCAGAGAAGATTAAGATAAGAAGAGCAGAAAAGAAGCTACAGAACAGAGCTGATATCTGAAGTAAATCAGCAAACATTCAGTTTGATAAATTGAGGAAGTTGGAGCTTCCCTATCAAGTTAAAGCAGTAGATGTCGGTTGTAGACGAGGCGGGGTTCTGGGAGCCTTTGCAGGTTGGTGCACAGTGTCAAGTGGGAGTTGGTGCTTCCTTGCAAGTTGTAACTTGCAGAATTGAGGTAGGAGCCTCCTGTAGGTTGGTGCCTGCAGAAAAACAGTGGTGAGAGGGAGTTGGAGCTTGCCTTTGCATCACAACAATAATAAGATGTGGTTTCTCCCTTTATGGGTTTCCACTTATATCTGGTGTCTTTGTGCATGTGTTGATGTGATTTATCTAATCTGCTTAATACTTGTTGCTCACATATTAAGACTGTTGTTACATTAACAAATCTGTTTGATACTTGTTGCTCACTAATAAAGATTGCTCACATATTAAGTTGATCATGAAGTAAAGGTGTAAATAAGTTTTAAGAGAAAAGTTTTAAAAGTCCATGTATGTGTTAAACTGATTCACCCCCCCCCTCTCAGTTTAACTAAGGGTTCAACAATTGGTATCAGAGCAGGTTCCTTTGGTGAAAGCTTAATAGCTTGAAGGAGATCTGGTTGAGTCATGGACTATCAAAATGTACCTGTGCTAAATACAACAAACTTTCTTGAATGGAGAGATAAGGTTAAGACAGGTTTAATGGCTGATGAACCTGAGGTATGGAAGCTTGTTTGTGATGGTTACTGCAAAGACTCACCCACGGTGAAAGAACAACAGAGGAATGCCAAGGCAAAATGTGTGATATATAACAATCTTCATAACAAGGATCTCGAGTTAATAATGGATTTAACTTCAGCAAAAGAAATCTGGGACAGACTGCATTTCATGCATGGAGTAGACACTGAGGATTGCACTGACAAGAAGGATAAGAGAATTAAGAAGAAGAAAAATTCATGTCAACAGGAAAATATTCAATCAAATAAAGTACCTGCTAGTGTGAATGGAGATAAGAACCTGTTGTAGCCCCTACAACACCCTCCAAAAAAGACCACCATTTCAAATTTTTGGAGCCCTAAGGCAAAAGCGCTACTTGTCGTGATCGCCAAGTACGCGACGGTTAAGAGCTAGAATTTTAGCGACTGGCGACCTTTGCGACCCCCTAAGCGACCCAGTGTGGGAGTCGCGAGTCCCCAAAACCCAAATTTAACGGAAAATGCGACCCAGCGACCCAGCGACCCCAGGTCGACAAGTTGCCAGGTCACAAGGTCGCAATTATGCATTTTTCATGAAAATCATGACCCAGCGACCTTGCGACCCAGCGAGCCCAGGTCGCCAGGTCGCAAGGTCGCAAGGTCGCAAAACTCCGAAACTAATCAACTTGCGACCCAGCGACCTGCATTTATTGCTCGCACGTGCGACTTTCTATATAAGGGAGGTCGCAGGTCGCATTTTTCACATTCAGCGGTTTGTAAGAAAACGCCTCTAACAGCTCAACTAGCGCGTTTTTCCCGGGTAAGTTGCCATTTCTTCCTACTGTTTCCATTTTGATGCTTTTCTTACCAAACCCATGTCCCCTTAGACCTTTAAATTATCATTTGTCTGAGCTTTTATAGTTCTGAGGGTTTTATGAATCTGTTTTCTACATAATTGTCCAACCCTCACTGTTTTTCTGATTCACACCTTCATGGCGTCATCCCTTGCTATTAAAATCATGCCACAGCTCCGCCTGGGCCCAGCCAACTTGTAAATCCTCAAGAGGAGGGAGAAAAAGAGGTTCAAAGCTGTGCGCGTGAAAACCCCCCCGGCAAGACAGTTTGCGACCTGCGACCCAGCGACCTAGTCGCGAGGTCGCGAGGTCGCATTTTCTCCATTTTCTGGGATTTGCGACCATGCGACCCAGCGACCTAGTCGCGAGGTCGCTAGGTCGCATTTTCCAATTTTTCCAGAGATCTGTGACCTAGCGACCCAGCGACCTGGTCGCGAGGTCACAAGGTCGCACCCGGACTCTGTTCTTGCAATTCGTGACCCAGCGACCCAGTAGCCCAGTTTTGCATGTGGCACAGCTAATTTTCATCACTAAATTGTAACTGGTTTTTATCACCATGTCGTTCTTATCATGGGATTCCTTTATGAATTTAACAGGTGAAATTCAAGAAGACATAGAGTGCATACCTGTGTTATTAGATTCTAGTGACATGGCGCCCCCGCTATCTCGAAGGAAGAACAAGAAAATAGTGGAAGAGATTGATGAGCTGGAGGTGGTGTCCCCACCCCCAATATACAGAGATACACTATGTACTTTTACAAAATATGACAGCATGAGATGGTACTAAGTATATCATGAGTTCGCCATACCGAAAGAGGAATTTCCAGAAGATCTCTCAGACTGGGAAATATACTTGGCAGTGAAGAAGTCCAAATTACATATGGCAGGGGCGCATCTAGCCGTATTCCCATGTCCAGAGGTTATAGATTGGATCATACAAAAGACGGACCCCCAGAAGTTTGTGATTCGGGACATCGAAGGTAGAGCTTTCGCTACGCTAGTAGGCGCGGATGCTCACATTTATTACTCACTGCCTCACCCAGATGAGCATTTCTCTCCAGAATGGGCTGTTGCTCACGCCGTTCCGATAGTTGATACTATTAGACAATGGTGGGAGGAGCCTGAAAAGTTCAAGGTCAAGAAAGACCAAGAGTACCCAGTGGCGAGCCTGAGGAATACGAGGGAAAGGTTTACAAATTGGTTACCGCCTTGCCTCTCACGAAAGTTACGGGCGCCAGTTGCTCACAGCTTCAGCGGCGGTTGGGCTACTATCATGGTGCGTGACAACATATGAACCCGTTTTAAGCTGAGCCGACATGCGGTGACTTGATGCGGACCAACTTAGACTCGGCATTGGCCCCAGGATGCGGGAGTGCAATTTTGTAGCCTCTGTCTTACCTACTAGATGTTATACAACGCAGATACGATTTGAGGATGGCGCACAAGCTGGGATTACGAGCCGATCGCAACGCAATTCATCTACAACTCGAGTATTTTGGGAGTCCAAATACAAACAGGATATAGATCAGATCTCCCAAGTATTTATCCGCTCTCTGTACAGACACTTATTGGGCCAAGACGCCCCCTGCATGTCTTGGCGGGCCAAAGAGACTCTAGTCAAAGTGGCGTGCTGGTTTCCCCTTTCCACCAGGTGCCTTCATCAGGAGTCTTTGGAACTTACGAGGCAGGCCACCACATGCTATGCCTCTCTTTGTGTGGACAAGAAATGCTTATTCAGGAGGTATGCTTTCAAATGTCACACGGATTCTCCAGCATCCTGTCTAAAGGCAAAAAGAAGCCGTGGCCCACGCTACCCCTCACCATTGGTGCATACACAGTTAAAGACTTTAGGGAAGTAGCAGCAGAAGTAGAAGCAATGAGAAGTTATCAGCTCGGGGCGCTTGAACACCGAACCTATGACCTAGAGAAAATAATTCCTGAACACTGCTTGAGAGCTAAATTCAAGTGGACTTATCAGCATCTTGAGCGGCCGGCGGAAGATGAGAAAAGGAACTGGTATAATGATGAAAGAAAAATTGCCCCGGGAGCAGACGTGGTCCAAGAAGACCCAGATGATCAGTGCTTAGAAGACAGAAGTCGTCAGTTAGGAGGTTCCTCTTCCTCTTTACCCAAGAAATCTCGAACCAACACAGGGCTTATTCCATCCATCAAACAAAAGGAAGCAGAGGAAAAAGCCCAGCAAGAAAGGGAGAAGAAGCTAAAAGAGGATGAGGAAGCGTGCCAAAAGAGTGCAATAGCAACACAAAAGAAGAAGCAGGCCAAAGAGGCCAGGAAAGAAAAATAGGGCAAGGAGGCACAGGCCGCAGCAGAACAGGCACTTAAGGCAGAGCTGGACAAAGCAGAGGTTGAACGCCAAAAGAAAGCCGAACAGGTTGCTGTAGCTGAGCAGAAGAAGAAGGCCGAAATAGAAGCAGCAGCAGAAGCTGAACGCCGGCGAAAGGAAGAAGAAGAAAAGAACACAGAGGAAAGGGAGGATGACATGCTGGATGACCTTGAGGTGACTCCCCTCGATATACCTCTGGGTCATACCAAGCTCTCTGACGTTAGATCACCCCGGGGACAGGAAGAAGATGTGTTTGACCTGACCAGACTCACATTCGATCAGTTTTCGTTCAAAATCCGGCAAGAGAAGTGGAGGTCACTGGCGCAAAGTCCCTCTGCCGCATCCACATTAGCAACAGGCAAAGACATAGTCCTTGATACTAGGACTAATCCTGTAATGATAGCATCAGCTGAAAATTCTTTCGCCGCGGCTACGGAAGATAATGTAACCCGAATGAGTAGAGAAATAGTATCTCTACAAAATAGACTACACGCAGCTGAGCAACGCGAGAAGAGAGCAGAGCAAGAGAAAGCAGAATTGCAAGAAGAAGTCCAGCAACTTCAAAACCAGGCTCCACCAGTAAATGAAGTCTTGCTGGCCATATTCAAGGAGTGCGAGGTGTTGGAAGTGACCATGAGGCAGGTATATGGTGAAATTTTCACCATCAAACAAACAGTCGCTCCACTGGCAAGAGCACGAGCGGAAACCAGGCAAAGACACGAGCAGCTCAGAGAGGCTTCACAGGCCTTAGACAGGATGATGGGTTGGACAATACAGTACCCTTAGGCACCTGAAAATTTGCCTAACATGGACTGGATTCACACGCAGGATGCAAAGGTTCAACTCCGCATGGCGATACAATCTAGGGACAAATTGTCCAAGGACCTGGACAAAGTAATGTCCTCGTACGACCACCTGATTAGTGGTATCGACTCAATGCATACATTGCACCACATTCCATCGCTTGGGGCATTAGAAGAAGAGAAAACCTGGGAACAAGTGGACCAGGACATCCAATCATTTTTGCAACCTATCAAGCAAGCCGCTGCTGATCCTGAGCCCTCAGTATCTCAAGAGAATCTGAGTCAATTTATCGCCACTCCAGCGCGGATTTATACCAAGCTTGCATCGCTTTCAAATCAGATCGCACAGAAAATGGAAACCTTTGTTAAATACGTTCTGGAATGTATTGCAGATTCAGAGAGTATAAGTTTCCCCATAGCGTCGAGTACGGGACATGGCGAGGATTTTCTCCAAGGAGCAACGGGGTGAGCGTCCACGGCCACTAACATTTCGCGTCCATCTCCCGGCCGTGGCAATGATCTTGACGAGCGATGATCCTAGAGTCGCAATCGCACCAGGACGGAGTCGCGGTGTGTGCCTACTCGGTGTAAATCGCTCACAGTGACCGGAGTCGCAGGTCACAACCTCTTCGAGGGTATAAGCTCAACGGGCGGGGCATGCGAAGAGTCGAAGCCCAGGAGCAGGTGCATGCCCATAAAACTCCCTACGGGGAAAGAACTAAGGGCTTTTTCTTTTTGGAAGACTCAAGAGCTACATTGTATTGTATTGAAAGACCATATGCTTAGACATATGAATACGAATACTTGCTAAATCCCCTTTGTCGGATGATGTATTTTGCTATGACAGCACTATGTGTATTTCCTGAATAGTTTCAGAACATCCCATGATTAATGAAACTGCCTTTTTGATAATATCATTTATGCATCATGTTTATCTATGATTGTGTTGATGATGTTCAGTTTTATCGCTTTCTAAATGGATGTTAATATCTTTGTCTATTAGCATTTCGTTTTATCTTTCAGAAGTAAGGAGGAATCTTGCCATTAAGAACTGTTTCTTATGTGGTAAGATACCTTGCAAGCATGACCCCAAAGGAGTGCCGTTAACTGCATCTCTTCGGGTGTATGTGTTTTTATTCATTCTCTCGCTACGCATAGTGTTGTAGACATGTTCCATGCATCAATCATGTATTTCATATCCTATGAATAAGTGTGTGTCCACAGGTTGATCAGGTTCTTTTGAGACCAGAAGGGAAGGCGTCTTAGGTGGTAACCGGACCCACACCCCGGATGGGATCCCTACTCCAAACGGTTTAAGGTCTAATTGGGACTTTTCACCGGGGAGATCCCCTACTGTTGGCCGGACAAATTTTCCCGTCAACAGAATTGGCGCTAGAAGGAGAGCCTGAATGGCAGCCTCCCAGCACACAACGAACATCCCATCACAAACTCCCCTAGGGGAGGTCATAAACAATGAAACTTTCCCTCCTCCTCTAGAAGATATTCCAGAGAGGGAGACTCGATATTTTGAAATCACTAGGGCGCAGTTGAGAGCCTTGCGCCCAGCTGCCCGCGATCTTATCAACAACTTACGGTTCACTCCAATCATGGAATACCTTGCCCATACTAGAACTCCGCCCGAGAACATCACCCGAAACGGTGCCCTTGCGAGTACCATACCCGAGCTCGTAAATCTCATGTTGGAAGACCTCGCAAATGCTGTTGAAGAAAATGACCCTATTCTCCAAGAGGGCGAAGAATTTGCTGACACCGAGCCTTTCCCCGACTCCCAGCCTAACCAGACTCGACAAAACAACAACCAGGCACACCCCCCACTCGGGGATGGTGAGGGAAGCAGAGGCTGAGAAAATGTAGACGGGGGGAATAGGGCTCGTAGAAATGAAGGAGAAAGGAATAGGGCTCGCAGAAATGAAGAAGAAGGAAATAGAGGCCGAGGGGCCGGAGGTAGAGGAGATAGGGGCAGAGGTCAAGGAAACCAAGCTCGCAATCATCAACCAAACCCAATGAGGCCCCCCGTACACAACTTGGGATATCTTAGAGATTTTATGCACCGTGGGAGACACCAAGACGAAAACTCCCGTCACGAGTCAGAAGCATCGGTCTCAGGTTCGGGAGATGAATCTGAACATGAGTTTAGACAACACCAGCGGGCTAGGAGAGTCCAACCCCTAGCTTGGATGGCTCAATCCCCATTAAATCTTCTGGGCCCGCTCCAAGATCTGCCTAGGCATCTGGAGAAACATCTCCCTAAGTTCGACCCTGAGAAAGGCACCTTAGCTGAAGATCATATCAGCAGCTTCTATTTGTCTCTGCAAATCATGAGAGTCCAGTCCGATGATGTCGCATGTCGACTGTTTCCCCATACCCTCGAAAACAAGGCAGCCACATGGTACCGCTCTCTCCCCAGTGCCTCTATCACTTCATGGGACCAATTCCGTCGCACATTCCTGCATAAGTTTTCAGAAGATAAAACTCCTTCCATGCTTCTCACTGAATTGAGCACCATCAAGTGTCATAAAAAGGAAAAGGTTAAAAACTTCAACCAACGCTTCGCTACCATACTGCAGAAATTTCCTCCAAACCTAGCGTTGGATGACTCAATCACCATTGATTACTATACCAAGGCCCTGCCTAGGGACATTGCCGTCTTCGTCAAACGTGAAGCCCGCGCTACCCTTACGGCCAATTATGAGGCTGCTCTCGCCGTAGAGAAAGACATGCTTTCGATAGGAGCGATCGATCATGAACGGAGAGACGATCACAAGCCCAACACAAAAAGAGGTCAGTCCTCCACTCCTAAGACCACTGATAGGGATAGGGATGCATTTGATTTTGAAAGCATGGAAAAAACGCTCAAGCATTTAACGAATGAAGTCACTGACCTTAGGAGAAAGGGCACGGAAGCCACAACTAGCACTAAACCACCCAAACCTTTCTTCCGAAAAATTAATCCCAACACTAACAGACCTCCGTCCAACACAAATACTGCTCTTAATGTGGAAGAGATAGGGAAAGATAATTTCTGTTCTTTCCACCAAGCTGCCCACTCTGAAAAAACGTGCCCTCAATGGATCGGCAGCATGACAGCAGTAGTTAATCAGCTTTTAGATGATCAAACTCCAAGGGATGTGACGGAGGATGATGTTTCAGATCACGATGAGGATCCGCCCTCAAACGAAGAACTAGGATCCTCTATCCTTGCTTTTGACATAATCCGAGGTGGGGAAAACCTTACCCCCATTGATATCTACATGGCAGATGCTCCCAAGGATCAGCCCGTGCGGAATTATAGCCTCAGAAGCAAAGGACCGGTTCCTGAGCAATCCTATGAAGACAAGAAAAGGGCTTTCCTAAGGAAAATCCTGCCCCCAGGAAGCGGAAAACAATCTGTCCCGGAGAAGCTTCCCAACAACACTACCCGAGCAAGTCAAAAGAACAAATTTCCGACAGAATCCTCTAAGACCTCCGCCGAGCCTAGCCCTCAACCAGAGCCCAGCTATAACATTGTGGAAGATATGAAGAAAACAAGAGCAAACATTTCTCTCTATGAGCTGGCTCGCATTACTAATCAAAAGGAGCTTATTCTTAAGGCTTTCACGAATACTTCAGCTACGAAGACTGTGAGAAACACGTCTGCGCAAGCCGGACCAGATGTACAGTCCATAGTAAACGCCATCAATACCAACTCAAGAGGATCCACACCTCCTTTCCTTTTGTCCTTCGAGATTTTTAACTTCAACGTCCACAACTGTCTAGTTGACTCCGGTGCCTCAACAAACGTCATGCCCCTATCCGTCTGTAAAAAGCTGAACATTCGCCCGGAAAAAACTGACGCAAAGATTATACAACTTGACAGATCACAAGTACCAGCCGTAGGAGAGTTGAACAATGTCATTATCCGCTTGTCGTCAGACTCTAGGGTTCATCAATGCATTGACATTGTGATTGTCGATATCCCGGAAGCATACGGCCTATTGCTTAGTAGAGATTGGTCCAGCAAATTACAAGGCTACTTCGCCACCGACTGGTCCCACCTGTGGCTTCCTTACAAGGGGCGGAATAATCAAATCAGGGTAGAGAGTGAACCCTATATGAAACACACCGTCACTGATTTGGATGCAGTTAATGAACCCATCAGCTTTGCACAAGAAGAGCTTGGCATGTGCTTTCTGGAAGCAATATTCGGATGCTACCAACCCCCTCAGTCTTCCGTAGGCCCCGAAGTCCAATCTGAACTAGCACTTGTCACAGAGGAGCAAGTTATCCCTGACTCACCACCAGCAGGAACCCCTCCACAACCTAGTACCCCGAAGGAGCCGGAAAGTGACATGTGGACCTTGTATTATGATGGTTCCAAGACCCATGACGGAGCTGGTGCTGGTTGCATATTGCTTGACCCACACAAGAATAAATACTTAATCTCATGCCGGCTAGAGTTCCAGTGCACCAACAACTCTGCTGAGTACGAGGCATTAATCCTCGGACTTAAGAAAGCACTGGATTTGAAGGTAAAATGTTTACAGGTCATTGGAGATTCCGAGATTATCACCCGCCAGGTACGCAACACTATTCACTGTTTATCTCCGCATTTAAAGGCGTATCAACAAGAGGTATGGCGATTGATTTCTGGTTTTGATGCATTTGGAATTAAATCTATCCTTAGGATGCACAATGCAGCAGCAGATACTCTGGCCAATGCTGCTGCTAGATTCACCCCTTTGAGGGACGGTTTTTCTATTGAAATTATATATAAACCCTCCGTGCCAGACAACATAACTAACTTACGCGTCTTTGATGATGATCAACAGGTACTAGAGTTCATGTGTAACTCAGAAACATTCAAAGACGCCGCAATAGATGAAGATGAGCACGACCAAGTTGTGCAGGAAGAGTTTGAGAAACACAGAGGGAATCCCATGCCAAAAGGAGTAGTGTCACTTGAGAAACTCTTCGATCTGCAGAGCCGTTTTCGAGGGCCCCCGAATCCCAAAGTGCAAAGCTCCATTCTGGCCCATCGACAAGTGAACTTGGGATCAGAAGATAATCCTAAGTTCGTCAACCTTGGGAAAGACTGCACCACCCAGGAGGCGCAGGCGTTCACCCAACTGTTTCGCAAGTATCGGGACGTATTTACTTGGACATATGATGACTTACGTACGTATGATACTCGAATCATCCAGCATGTTATACCCATGAAGGAAGGCGCAAAGTCGTTCCAGCAAAAGCTCCGAAAGGTACATCCTACTCTGGAACCATTGATTCTGAAAGAACTCAAGAAGCTCTTGGATGCACGAATCATTTTCAAAATCCGTCACTCCACGTGGGTATCGAATTTGGTACCCGTACGTAAGAAGTCTAGCGAAATCCGTTTGTGCGTAGATTTCCGCAATCTGAATCGTGCCTCAAACAAAGACAACTATCCGGTGCCGCCCATGGAACAGATATTACAAGCCGTGTCCGGGTCTGAAATGTTCTCCCTATTAGACGGTTTCTCCGGCTACAACCAAGTGCTGGTAGCTGAACCGGATAGATTGAAGACCACTTTTCGAACCAAGTGGGGAACTTTCGCATTCAGGCGTATGCCTTTTGGATTAATCAACGCAGGAGCAACCTTCCAAAGGGCCATGGACATAGCCTTCAAGGGGCTGATAGGCCAAAGTGTGGTGGTCTACTTAGATGACGTCACCGTGTTTTCAAAACACCGGGGCGACCATATACGCCACCTTAGGCAAATTTTTGAAAGATGTAGAAAGTATGGAATTTCACTTAACCCGAAGAAGAGCATTTTCGCCGTGGCAGAAGGAAATTTGCTAGGTCATATCATAACTAAACAAGGTATTATCATCGACTCGGAACGGGTAAAAGCCATTGCTCAAATTCCTCCTCCTAGGAGTAAAAAAACGATGCAATCTTTCTTGGGGAAGATCAATTTTGTACGAAAATTTATATCATATTTCGCACAGATAGTCAAGCCATTGCAGGGAATGATAAAAAAAAATGCTACGTTCCAATGGAGCCTGCCGGAAAGGGAGGCCTTTGACAAAATCAAACAGGCGATAGCTGAAGCTCCCTCCCTACAAAGTCCAGATTTTGACAAAGATTTCATCCTGTACACTTTTGCTTCAGATTCTTCACTCGCGGCCGTCCTTACGCAGAAAGATGGTAACCATGATGAACGACCCATTTCATTTATGAGCACCGGTCTACAGGGAGCTAAGTTAAACTATCTAGAAATTGACAAGAAAGCCTATGCGGTCTACAAGGCCGTAAAACATTTTAGGCCCTACATCTTGAAAAATCACGTCACGGTTTTTGTGTCGCACCCAGCAGTCCGCTCACTTTTCGTGCAGCAAGAGCTAGGCGAAAGGCGGGGCAACTGGATGGCGTGTTTGCAAGAATACGATTTAGAGTTCAAACCAGCACATACTGTTAAAGGACAGGGCTTATGTCAAATGGCCGCAGAGGCTGCGAGTGCTCATGAAATTGAAGAGGAATGTTGGGAGCAAGAGATTGACATGTATCAGAGCGACCATATGCCTCAGCAAAATATCCCTTCTTGGTATTCTGATATTTCAAGATATTTGGCCCAAGGCATCATGGACCCTGCTCTTACTGCACGACAGAAACGTGCAATAAGACTCAAAGCCGCATCTCACCAACTGATCCAAGGTAAGCTGTTCAAGAAACACCATAATGGGGTTCTGTTACGCTGCTTGGAAACTGACGAAGCGCAGAAAATCTTAACTGAGTTGCATGACGGGCCAGCTGGAGGCCACTTTTCCGGAGATACTACTGCCCATAAGATAATGCGCGCAGGATACTATTGGCCTACTCTTTTCAGAGACGCGCATGCATATGTTCGGAAATGCATTCAGTGCCAGAAGTTCGCTAACCGAGAAGCACGGCCAGCCGCACCCCTACTCTCAGTAGCAGTAGAGGAACCTTTCCAACAATGGGGTTTGGATGTAATTGGTGAAATCACACCTCACTCTTCTAAACAACATCGGTATATCCTTACAGCCACTGATTACTTCACCAGGTGGGTCGAGGCAACACCGTTACGCCGAATCAACGATCAAGAGGTAATAGAATTCCTCACGCATTCCATCATGACTAGGTTTGGCGTTCCGACTTCTTTAGTTTTTGATAATGCGACTTATTTCTCATCTTTTAAATTATATGATTTTGCGCTGGAAAATGGTATCATTCTGAAACATTCTGCAAACTACTATCCCCAGGGAAATGGATTAGCTGAGTCCACTAACAAGAACCTTATCCGTATTATTAAGAAAACTCTGCTATCCCACCAGCGCAACTGGCACAATGCCCTTCACAATGCACTGTGGGCTGACCGTATTACTCCCAAGTCCTCTTTAGGCACCTCCCCATTTTTCCTCGTGTATGGAAAAGAAGTTGTTCTCCCTTCTCATCTATCTCTCCCGGCCCTCCAGCTGTCCCAAGAATGTCATGGTACCCCGTGCCCTACCTTGCAGAACCGAATCGACACCTTGCTGAAATTGGAGGAAGAAAGGCAAAAGACCCGGGAAAAGTTTGCCATCCATCAGAGCCGAATCAAAAGATGGTTTGATAAAAAGTCCACGGGAAACAAAATTTTGAAGTAGGAGACCTGGTCCTTAAGTGGGATAAAGCCCATGAGGAAAAGGGGAAGCATGCCAAGTTCCAAGCACTTTGGACAGGCCCGTTCCAAATTAATGAAAAGATAGGATCACACACATTCAGATTGCAAACCCTTGATGGACGAGTCGAGGTCCTCCCGGTAAACGGGCATGACCTCAAGCACTATTTCACTTAGCAGCCCTTGGAGGGCTGTCTTATTTTGTACCATAGTTCCTTGTCTCATCTTTGTTTCAAAAAAAAAAAAAAAAAAATAAATAAATAAAGCTTAAGGAAGGATTTGTTAGAGCCACGCAAATTGGCATATTGCAACAGGTTCTACGCTGATGGAAAGCCTTTTCCGATAAACTCAAAGGCGGCAAAAGCTTGCTTGTTCTCTACACCTAAAGGTAGCACATTACCGAGCTCGAGTCATCAAGCAGGAAAGCTTACCTCGCCAGTCTGAGAGGGTGTCCACAAAAGAAAATGCAGTGTCAATGGTAACCGGACCAGAAGGGAAAAGAGGTACTCTGGCTACGACAGGGTATCTGGGAAAAACCAAAGTCCTCATACCAGACCAGGAACAACCTCTCTGCAAGCAAAATAAGTCGGGATCCCTCATCCGCCCAGGCTAAATTGCCATCTCAAATAAGTGCCACGAGCACATCTCAAATAAGTGCCTCCGGCACATTCAAAATAAGTGCAATAGCACACTAATAAAGGGTAAAGGATCGAGAAAGGCTTCCTGCACAGAGAGGTGATGTAACGACTCCGCCGGGGTACTGACCAGGCTCGCTGGCAGCGGAGCAAAGTTCACAATTCCTAGGCAGTGACTGCGCTGGGCCCGAGAGGTTCGCTGGCAGCGGAGCAACACAATGAGGACAAAATAATCGTACCAGACCCTGTAGCCGCCTGAAGTTCTCCAACCCTTCTAGTCCGGAGACCTGACGAAATGAATTTGGTTGAATGGCACCCAAATAGGCTAGCAGATTGAGCAACCCAGCTAGGTGCCCAAAGTTAGGAGATGTCAACCACAAGGTAAAAGAAAACAGTCAGCATAGGCCCCTCCCTCCCCCCGCCAAGACTAACCATCAGCAGAGACTCTGAGTTCGTCCAGTGAATCGCCATTTGTTGTAGCCCCTACAACACCCTCCAAAAAAGACCACCATTTCAGATTTTTGGAGCCCCCTAAAACTAAAGAGAAACTGCTAAGTCGCCGAGTCGCCAAGTCGCAAAGTTAAACAGTTGATGAAAACCGCGACCTAGCGACCTCAGGTCTCCAGGTCGCAAATCCCCAAATTTAATGGAAAATGCGACCCAGCGACCCAGCGACCCCAGGTCGCCAGGTCGCCAGGTCGCAATTATACAATTTTCATGAAAAGCGCGACCCAGCGACCTTGCGACCCAGCGACCCCAGGTCGCCAGGTCGCAAGGTCGCGAGGTCGCAAAACTCCGAAACTAATCAGCTTGCGACCCAGCGACCCGCATTTATTTCTCGCACGTGCGACTTTCTATATAAGGGAGGTCACAGGTCGCATTTTACACATTCAGCGATTTGTAAGAAAACGCCTCTGACAGCTCAACTGGCGCGTTTTTCCCGGTTAAGTTGCCATTTCTTCCTGCTGTTTCCGTTTTGATGTTTTTCTTACCAAACCCATGTCCCCTTAGGTCTTTAAATTGTCATTTGTCTGAGCTTTTATATTTCTGAGGGTTTTATGAATCTGTTTTCTACATAATTGTCCAAACCTCACTGTTTTTCTGATCCACACCTTCATGGCATCATCCCTTGCTATTAAAATACTGCCACAGCTCCACCTGGACCCAGCCAACTTGTAAATCCTCAAGAGGAGGGAGAAAAGGAGGATCAAGGTCGCGCGCGCGTACACCCCCCGGCAAGCCATATTGCGACCTGCGACCCAGCGACCTAGTCGCGAGGTCGCAAAGTCGCATTTTCCCCATTTTCTAGGATTTGCGACTCTGCGACCCAGCGACCTAGTCGCGAGGTCGCAAGGTCGCATCTTCCAAATTTTCCAGAGATCTCCGACCTAGCGACCCAGCGACCTGGTCGCGAGGTTGCAAGGTCGCGCCCGGACTCTGTTCTTGCAATCCGCGATCCAGCGACCCAGTAGCCCAGTTTTACATGTGGCACAGTTAAATTTCATCACTAAATTGTAACTGGTTTTTATCACCATGTCGTTCTTATCGTGGGATTCCTTTATGAATTTGACAAGTGAAATTCAAGGAGACATAGAGTGCATACCTGTGTTATCAGATTCTAGTGACATGGCGCCCCCGCTATCTCGGAGGAAGGACAAGAAAATAGTGGAAGAGATTGATGAGCTGGAGGTGGTGTCCCCACCCCCAATATACAGAGATACACTTTGTACGTTTACAAAAGACGACAGCATGAGATGGTATCAAGTATATCATGAGTTCGCCATACCGGAAGAGGAATTTCCAGAAGATCTCCCAGACCGGGAAATATACTTGGCAGTGAAGAAGTCCAAACTACATCTGGCAGGGGCGCATCCAGCCATATTCCCATGTCCAGAGGTTATAGATTGGATCATACAAAAGACGGACCCCCAGAAGTTTGTGATCCGGGACAACGAAGGCAGAGCTTTCGCTACGCTGGTAGGCTCGGATGCTCACATTTATTACTCACTGCCTCGCCGAGATGAGCATTTCTCTCCAGAATGGGCTGTTGCTCACGCCGTTCCGATAGTTGATACTATTAGACAATGGTGGGAGGAGCCAAAGAAGTTCAAGGTCAAGAAAGACCAAGAGTACTTAGTGGCGAGCCTGAGGAAGGTTTACAAATTGGTTGCCGCCATGCTCTGCAGAATTTACGGGCGCCCAGATTGCTCCACCTTCAGCGACAGTTGGGCTACTATCATGGAGTACGTGACAACATATGGCACCCGTTTCAACTGGGCCGGCATACTGATGACTTCGATGCAGACCAACTTGAACTCGGCATTGGCCCCGGATGAAGGAATGCCTGCCGAATTTTACATGGCCTCTTACCTACTAGATGTTGTCTACGCCAGAGTACAGTTTGAGGGATGGGCGCACAACTGGGATTCCGAGCAGTCGTGCGCAATTCATCTACAACTCAAGGTATTTTGGGAGTCCAAATACAAACAGGATATTGATCAGATTTCCCAAGTATTTATCCCCTCTCTGTACAGACATTTATTCGGCCAAGACGCCCCCTGCATGTCGTGGCGGGCCAAGGAGACTCTAGTCAAAGTGGCGCACTGGTTCCCTTTCCCTGGGTACACCTTCATCCGAGTCTTTGGAACTTACAAGGCACCACATGCTATGCCTCGCTTTGTGACAGACAAAATGCTTATTCAGGAGGTATGCTTTCAAATTTCACACGGATTCTCCAGCATCTTGTCCAAAGGCAAAAAGAAGCCATGGCCCACGCTACCCCTCACCATTGGTGCATACACAGTTAAAGACTTCAGGGAAGTAGCAGCAGAAGAAGAAGTAATGAGAAGTTATCAGCTCGGGGCGCTTGAACACCGAACCTATGACCCAGAGAAAATAGTTCCTGAACACTGCTTGAGAGCTAAATTCAAGTGGACTTATCAGCATCTTGAGCGCCCGGCGGAAGATGAGAGAAGGAACTGGTATAATGCTGAAAGACAAATTTCCCCGGGAGCAGACGTGGTCCAAGAAGACCCAGATGATCAGAGCTTAGAAGACAGAAGTCGTCAGTTAGGAGGTTCCTCTTCCTCTTTACCCAAGAAATCTTGAACCAACACAGGGCTTATTCCATCCATCAAACAAAAGGAAGCAGAGGCAAAAGCCCAGCAAGAAAGGGAGAAGAAGCTAAAAGAGGATGAGGAAGCGCGCCAAAAGAGTGCAACAACAACACAAAAGAAGAAGCAGGCCAGAGAGGCCAGGAAAGAAAAAGAGGGCAAGGATGCACAGGCCGCAGCAGAACGGGCACTTAAGGCAGAGCTGGACAAAGCAGAGGCTGAACGCCAAAAGAAAGCCGAACAGGCTGCTGCAGCTGAGCAGAAGAAGAAGGCCGAAATAGAAGCAGCAGCAGAAGCTGAACGCCGGCGAAAGGAAGAAGAAGAAAAGAACACAGAGGAAAGGGAGGATGACATGCTAGACGACCTTGAGGTGACTCCCCTCGATATACCTCTGGGCCGTACCAAGCTCTCTGACGTTAGATCGCCCCGGGGACAGGAAGAAGATGTGTTTGACCTGACCAGACTCACATTCGATCAGTTTTCGTTCAAAATCTGGCAAGAGAAGAGGAGGTCACTGGCGCAAAGTCCCTCTGCCGCATCCACAGTAGCAACAGGCAAAGACATAGTCCTTGATACCAGGACTAATCCTGTAATGATAGCATCAGCGGGTACTGCTTTCGCCGCAGCTACGGAAGAGAATGTAACCTAAATGAGTAGAGAAATAGTATCTCTACAAAATAGACTGCACGCAGCTGAGCAACGCGAGAAGAGAGCAGAGCAAGAGAAAGCAGAATTGCAAGCAGAAGTCCAACAACTTCGAAACCAGGCTCCACCAGTAAATGAAGTCTCGCTGGCCATCTTCAAGGAGTGTGAGGTGTTGGAAGTGACCATGAGGCAGGTATATGGTGAAATGTTCACCATCAAACAAACAGTCGCTCCACTGGCAAGAGCACGAGCGGAAACCAGGCAAAGACACGAGCAGCTCAGAGAGGCTTCACAGGCCTTAGACAGGATCATGGGTTGGACAATACAGTACCCTCAGGCACCTGAAAATTTGCCTAAGAGGGACTGGATTCACACGCAGGATGCAAAGGTTCAACTCCGCATGGCGATACAATCTAGAGACAAATTGTCTAAGGACCTGGACAAAGTAATGTCCTCGTACAACCACCTGATTAGTGGTATTGACTCAATGCATACATTGCACCACATTCCATCATTCGGGGCATTAGACGAAGAGAAAACCTGGGAACAAGTGGACCAGGACATCCAATCATTTTTGTAACCTATCAAGCAAGCCGCTGCTCATCCAGAGTCCTCAGCATCTCAAGAGCATCTGAGTCAATTCATTGCCACTCCAGCGCGGATTTATACCAAGCTTGCCTCGCTTTCAAATTAGATCGCACAGAAAAGGGAAACCTTAGTACCAAATGCGTTGGAATGTGTGCATCGATTGAAGCAGGAAGTCCCTCTGGTTTCCCCCATAGCGGCAGAGTACCGGACATGGCAGGAGTTTCTCAAGGAGCAACAGGTTGACGTCCCTGACATTAACATTTCGCGTCCATGTCCACAGCCCGGTAGCAGCAAGTCATGAGCAGCAAGTAGAGCTAGGTCACAAGTCGCACCAACAAGACAGGTCGCAGGTCGCACTACCTATCTAGGTCGCAAGTCGCGCATACCAGCCAGGTTGCAAGTCGCAACCTCTTCGAGGTCGCAAGGCAGCTCAACAGGTAGGCAGGCGAAGAGTCGAGAAGCCCAAAGGGCAAGTTTTGTGCTATAAAGCTCCCTACGGGGAAAGTGTAAAGGGCTTTTTCTTTTTGGACTCCAGAGCTACATTGTATTGTATTGAAAGACCATATACTTAGACATATGAATATGAATACTTGCTAAATCCCCTTTGACGGATGATGTATTTCGCTGTGACAGCACTATGTGTATTTCCTGAACAATTTCAAAACATCCTATGATTAATGAAACTGCCTTTTGATAATATCATTTATGCATCATGTTTATCTATGATTGTGTTGATGATGTTCATTTTTATCGCTTTCTAAATGGATGTTAATACCTTTGCCTATTAGCATTCCGTTTCAACTTTTAGAAGTAAGGAGGGATCTTGCCATTAATAACTGTTTCTTCTGTGGTAAGATATCTTGCAAGCATGACCCCAAAGGAGTGCCGTTAACTGCATCTCTTCGGGTGTATGTGTTTTTATTCATTCTCTTGCTACGCATAGTGTTGTAGACATGTTCCATGCATCAATCATGTATTTCGTATCCTATGAATAAGTGTGTGTCCGCAGGTTTGATCAGGTTCTTTTGAGACCAGAAGGGAAGGCGTCTTAGGCGGTAACCGGACCCACACCCCGGATGGGATCCCTACTCCAAACTGTTTAAGGTCTAATTGGGACTTTTCACCGGGGAGATCCCCTACTGTTGGCTGGACAAATTTTCCCGTCAACAGAACCATGAAGAAATTACAGTTGAAGAAAAAGCCAAGCTTGACACTGCTTTGACTGAACTAGAAAAATTGGAAAATGAAAACAAAGACCTTAACACAGTGGTGCAAATATGTGATGAGAGAGAATATGAAGATAGGAAAGAAATTATTGGCCTGAAGACACAGCTTGAAGAGGCAAAGAAAGTAGAAGACACTCTGCTACAACAAATGAGAGAGAAAAATTGGAAGAAGAAGTAGTGAGCCTAAGAAAGAATTTAGAAAAAGCCCAAAGAGAACTATTAATGAATGCTCCTCTAATGAAAAGCTCTGGACAGTTGGACCAGATTCTAAATGCACAAAGGTCACCTATCATAAAGACTGGGATAGGATATGAAGGTGAAACCAGTAAGTCCAAGGTTGAAGACAACAAGAAAATCATTTTTGTAAAAGCTGTAAAGAACAGTGAAGCAGCTCAGCAAACTCCTACAGAAGCAGAAGCCAGCAGGAACATGAGTTGTAAAGAAATAAACATAATCAAGCATCAACATGAAAGAACAGAGAATGAGATGATGAAACAATCAGCTGCTAAAGGCTCAAATGCTCCTAAAGATGAATTGAATAAATTTGGAAGATGTCAAAGAAGATTTTTTCCACCTATGAGAAGTATCACTTGTTTCTCTTGTCACAAACCAGGACATATTTCAGCATATTGCAAGACAAAACAAATCCAGTCCAATCAGCAAAGGATGCAGCAAAAGAGAAGAATCGCTCAAGCAAGCAAATGGAAAGAACAATCTTTCACCTGGTACACAAATCATTTCCATAGCTATTGTTATGCATGCAATAATTTTGGACATAAAATTGTTGATTGTAAAATGTATCCAAGAAGAGGAACAAAATATTATACATCAGCTCAAATGCACATTGGTCAAATAAGATGTTATGTATGCCTCAAACTTGGTCACAAAGCAAAAGATTGTAATCTGCCATATACATTAAAGAACTTTAGACAGATGATGGGATCAAAGCAAATCAAACAAAACTATGAATTTAAAAGAAGTGCAGACATTATGAAGAACCCCAATAAAGTATGGAAGGAAAAGAGAAAGGGGGTGCCTATTACCTCAATAACAAAATGAATCCTCCATAGTCTCAGGGGGAGCTGCTCTAGGAAACAAAGCACAAATCCATCTAGTGACAAATATGAAGCAACATCCCAGGGGGAGAGCAGTTCATATATATACCCCATGAAAGTAGTCTAAGAAGAGCTCCATGTAATGAGAACAACTATGAGATCAGGAAGAAAAAGGAAATTCCTCTAAAAGAAAACTATAGAGGAAGAAGATCATCTGAAGTATTAAGTAGCAGACAGATTGATGAAAGAAGAGAAGACAGTAAGAAGCCTTGGTGGTAGAGAGAACATCAGCTATGAACATGTAAGCTTGGAAGACATCAACACATTAAGTGATGATCACATTGTGTATCATTCTACTAGAATTAACAATGAATCACATTAAGAAGATTAAGTAAGAAAAGAGTCTACTATCTTGATGTCAGTACATAATTGATATATGAAAAGTCCCCTTGGAGGAATGAAGACAAATAAGTGACAAATCTCTGAGTAATGAGCCCATGAAGATTCATAGTATAGAAATTGAAGATGTCCTTCTGAAGATCATCATGTCAGAACAGTTGAATTAGTATATAAAGAAATATATAAAGCAACAATGATTCTAGAACTGTCATAGAAAATAAAATGCAGTGACATTCTTTCAAAACAGGATGACAGAATAAGAAGCAGGTTAATGATGCCAAGGTCCAATTCAATATATTGATGGTGGTTGGTGTGAACAGTGAAAAGATCAATAGTAGAAACTAAGGGTAAATGTGCAAGCTAAAAGTGAAATCACAACATGGTTTATCAAAATAATATCTATTGATGGTTAGGTACAAGCAGCATGCTTACCAAGCATTATCAGTAGAGCAGCAGTATGATACAGGTCCACAGGATCAAAGGACTATGGCAAGAATGCATCAAGGTAAAATTCCCAGGGTTATCTGCATTTAGCACGAAAAGGTCAGTAGCAGTGCTAAAGGATCAGCATTAGGTTTACACTTGAAGGATTATATTATGCATTGCAGCAGTATCTGTTTCTATATATATAATTGCATGCCTTCCTGAATTCAGTACATATATCTTCGAGGCCTCTTTCTGAAAATTGTTCATAAACTGGGTAAAGTTTGTTAGCTAAGATATAAATTAAACAACTTGAAGATGTTTTTGTTGGAAATAATCATGACAGAATAGTTAAAATATCTGAATAATGAAGGACCAGTTGTGATTACCACTGAAGCTCAAAAGTCTTTTATTAGTCCATCCAAGCATACTTCAGCAGAAAGGAATTGCTAGTATTTCACCATTTAAAGAAAGAGTGATCATTGACATACATACTTCTTATGTCATAAATAAAATTGTGTGGTTGATAAGTGAAACTGACCAATACATTGAAGGGTTTATTTTGGAAATACATTGTACAAGAAGGAAAGTCAGTTGGCCTCTAATATTGAAAGATATTGCATATTCTTACAAGAAGCTGTAAGCTCTGGTTTGATTCATTTGTTCACATCAACAACAAGAACCTCTCAAACTTTAAAAGTAATATCCTTGTCAGCATCCTTGTTCATGTCATCAACAACAGGCAGGAAAGGTGTACCATAGCAATAAAATATATATTGGCATCATTATCGTAATTGAACAGGTGTGGTACTACAGATGAGTATTGCAGGAAAAGACATATTCAATCTACAATCTTATTCAACAGAAATATATTAGCTCACTACATCAGACAGAGACAGAGATATATTTGAAGCCTTCTCAGTATTTTAGTTTTTGATCCAATCATACATCTCTGATTAGATAAAGCTGGTACAATGTGTTCTATGAAGGAACATTATCCTCACTTTCAGCCTTATACTAGTGAAAGGAGACTGTGCTTTGGATTGTACCAATTTACAGTGTATATTCAAGTCCAATAATTCTTAAAGTGTTCTCTCAACAAGTCTTGAACATCAGTCTGGAGCAGCATGGTACAAAGTCAGCAGAAGAGGGCCTAAACATAACTCAGAGAGAGGAAATGCAGAAAGAAAACTAGGAAATGAGCAACCCTTTGCCATTGATGTCAAAGGGGGAGGAAAAGCAAAAAGGGGCTTTTAAAAGGAAAGCAGAGGAAGTATGTTGCCATCAATGCCAAAGGGGGAGACTGTTGGAAATGTTGTCATTGATGGCAAAGGAGATGACAAAGGAGCAGCACCTAAACTATCCATAAGGCAAAAGAGACAGAGAGGTAGCAGAGGCAGCAGAAGAAACAGAGGAATTGAAGCAGAAGCAACAAAGGAATTAGAGACAAAGTAGTAGAGTTGAAAAGGCCTGAAGGAGTGTAATACAGAGGTTTATTCATGAATTAGGGGTGTAATACAGTTTGTAGATGAATTATTGAGCATTTATTCATTAATTGAGTTTGTATGGCATAGAATTTGATTGAAGACTAAAACCCTGTGGTAAAGACTTAATATGCTTGAGGATGAGTTGGAGCATTGAAGCATTGTGTATTTACTGTGGTAAAGACTTAATATGTTTTTGGATGAGTTGGAGCATTGGAGCATTGTGAATTTACTGGTGAAATTCCTGCGTGAAACTCTCTTAAGTTCTTGTAGAAGCTGGACTCTGTAAATCAAGCTAAGAATCTGCCTATATATTCAGGAAGAAGAGTGTATGATAATGTGTAGATATGTACTCTGCAATTTGGGATAAATTGTGCTCTGTATTTAGTTGAAGAAATCGACTTCTTGTCGATGTTGTGTCCAAACTGTATGTGCCTTGATCATATTGAGTTCTGCGCAAGCACTGCCAGTAATTTGAAATCAGGTTTTTGATCATCTTCTGAGAATTGACGTGAGGTGAATCGATCACTGTAAGGATCGATTCTGAGAGAGAAGAATTATGTGCGGATGAGACCTCGTGACAGAGTATATATATAAGAAACGCATGATAGAGCTTGTGTGAGAGTTGCAGTCTCGGTTAGTGAATTTATTTCAGTATGGTAGGAACTCTGCGCCGGAGTGAAAAGAACCTTTTTACATAGAACGGGCTGAACTAGAAGCGGAAGCTGAGCGGAACCTGGAGCGTAGGAGAGGAGCGGAACCGAGACTAGTGAACAGTAATGGTGGGTTGGAGCGAAACCGTGGTTTCTTCGCACCACCATTCGTCAGAAAGCGGTATTAGAGGAATGGGCAGTGATTCCATTAATTGATCGACGCGTGTCCCTGGATGAACAATAAAACCGCTTGTTTAAATCACGCCTTCGCGCGTTAAAAACCAATGTTGGATGCCGAGCGAAATTGACACGTGCCGTTGATCTGGAGAAGGGACATCGGACGGTGGTCGCTTGGGGAAGATGCGCGAAGTTTAATGAAAGAGCCTGGAAGATAGCCAGGTACGGGTGCACGCGTTTGGTTGGTTATTGATTGTATGTGTGGGGCCCAATCAAACATGTACTAAGGTTTATTATATGGTCATAAGGTTTCAATTTAATAAAGGAGCGTAGTTAAAGGACGAGGATAGATATATGCAATGAATTTTGGTTATATTAATAAGGTTTGCCAAGTTATTAACATACGGTGGAATATATTAAAAGAGTCTGACTAAGGTTTCAAATAAATAAAAGATTGCCAATTATCATTGAAGGCGTAATATATTATGTATAATGACTATATATGTGAAGTGGCGCAACATGGAATATGTTTTAATACGTCGAAGGTCAATGAATATGTTGCGTAGAATGGTTGTGAATGCAGAATCGGCACATATGTATCCATAATGGATTGTCGGTTATAACTACAGAGGAGTATTGAATTAATATTTCAATTCTCTAAATTGAGATATTAAAATAGTCCAGCTTTATTGTTTGAATTTTCCAGCGTGGAATAAGAGATTGTGAAATTGCCCGGACTTGGGAAATGATTGGGCATGAATCTTGGATGCAATTATGGAAAAGGAAAAAGAAGAGGAGAGCTTGCAGAGATGAAATTTCGGTGAACAGGAATATGTACAGGAATGAGTTGGACAGGTGAATAAGCACATAAAACAGGGAATATGCAAATGACAGTGAACAAAGTGTATGCAGAACAGGTTCTTATCAGCAGCAGGAAAAGACAAATCCAGTAAAGCCAAAATCCAGAAAAGAAGCTGAGTGTAATTAAGATGTATAATTGAAAAATGTAAATGTAAATTTTTTATATTGTTTGTGATGCAAAGGCAAGTATCCTAAGGAAAAGAAAAAATCCCACTATAGCATGGAAATTTGTACATATTGTAGTAATTCTAAAAATGAGTTGGAAAAAGGAATAAGAAGACAGAAGCCAAAGAGTCATGACTGTTCACTCCAAATTCCTTGTGAAATACAAACAATCATGTGAGAATTTCTATATATAATCAATTTGATAAGCTCAAGAAAAGAACAGAGAGCAAATACAGAGAATTCAGAATATAGAAGAATAAAACAGAGAAGATTAAGAGAAGAAGAGTTAAAAGTATTAGAAGGGTAACGAGCCGATATCCATAAATCAAATAAACATTCAATTGATAAATTGAGGAAGTTGGAGCTTCCCTTACTGCTGCAGCTTTGATAGTTGTCGTCAGCCGATCGAGGTCGGAGCCTCGTAGGTTGGTGCCTCGTGTAAAATTAATGGGAGTTGAGCTTCCTTGCAAGTTGGGGAAGCCAGGTAATTAAGGTAGGCCTCCCAGTAGGGCTACAGCCACAAAATCAAAGGTGAGAGGGAGTTGGAGCTTGCTCTGCATCACAATAATAATAAGATGTGGTTTTCTCCTTCATGGGTTTCCACTTATATCCGAAGCCTGCGGCATGATGTCTATGTGCTGATGGTTTATCTAATCCGCTTATCACTTGTTGCTCATTAAGACCGTTGTTACAAGAATAAACTGTTTTGATACTTGTTGCTCACTAATAAATATTGCTCACATATTAAAGTTGATCATGAAGTGAAGGTGTAAATAAATTTTGAGAGAAAAGTTTTAAAAGTCCATGTATGTGTTAAACTGATTCACCCCCCCCTCTCAGTTTAACTAAGGGTTCAACAATGCCTACCAAATCTAAGACATTTAACAGGGGGAACTAATACAACGTTAAAAAGAAAACCAGAGCACACATCTACAAATTACCTCCTTAGCTACTATCACACCATCATTAACTATTTTCGGAGAACCATGCTTTCTCTCCAAGACAACATTTTTCCCTTCACCCAAGGGTGACTCCAACAAGATCAGCAAGTTTGTTCACACCGCCTGCAAGACAAATTGACAATGCTTTCAGTAAGTGTGCAATTGAATGCTAGACCATATGCCAAAACAACCCTCCATGAAAAATTAAAATAACAAATTAAAATCGAATATAAGTGGACAAGGAAAGATCCACCGCAGTGAAGTTTCACGTGCAGGTGACCTTCCTTTAAACATAATTTTTTCTCTGACCTGCAATTTTTTTGTCAATAAGCCATCCTTGTTGAAGTACAGCTCCTTTTCCATAGCTCTTGTATTAACTACCTTCTCTCTATCACGTAATCTTAGAGTCCCTCTTCTGCTTGAGCGATTAAAGGAATGGGTGAAAAAACTGAAAGAGAAGACAATTGTCTGCCATAATTATCAAACATTGCACCCAACTTCTTCCCCTTTCCATTGTTACCCAATGAGGTAGATGTGGCAATTGTTGTCATATTGCCCAAAGCAGAGGCCATCTTCTCTTATCTTGAATATATAATTACAAGATCTTCATATTAGTATGAACCTTAAAAAACATGACTCCCATTGCTAAAAACCACTTTTAAGTTGTAACAGGCAAACTAAACAACTATCGCAACTTTTGGCAACTTCTGGAGCATTAAGAGAGAAACAACCAAAGAGAAATACAACCACAATCCTCATTTTAATGAGACCTGACTATATATTTGCATTAAGATAATAGAAAGAAATCACGACTATATTAAGGCCAGCACAAAACAATCTTTAACCAGTGTCTCTCGCGGCCTTCAAGTTGCCATGCTAGAGGTTGCATATTTTTAATTTAAATTCTTGACCTCTTGTGCCCATCTATGAATGCATCCAATGGGATATCTACATCAAATGCTCCTTTATATCTCCAAAAACAAATTCCCTACTACAAGAGCACCAGTATTGATGGATCACCCCACACCATCCCACCCACTAGAAACGGTGAAAAAGGAAACCCGAGAAAACTTCTGAAATATCTCAAGATGACTATATGGGTGGTTCTTATGAATCAACCAACCATTCAGTACATGCTCATCAATCCAAACCATGAGTATTATGTGACAATATTCAAGCAGGCACTGAATCGGATTTCTGAAGCTATGTTAGAGAAACCCTAAACTCTCACTGAAAATAGGTGAAATGTGGCACCACTCAAAGATTAACATGTGCCAATTGGTACAAGTGGTAGACAATTGGCATGCTCAAACAAAGAGGTGATGCAGGAATGACATGAGGGAGAAAATATCAGAAAAGCCCCAAATCTGGAGAACTAAAGCTCATCACCAACCTGAGATTGACAACTTTACATGATGTAACCTATGAAATCGTAAATGGAGAAATAATAGTAACAATAAAGTAACCTATGTAAGAATAAAGTCAGATTCATCCTGGGAGTGGTAATGGGAGAAATCATAGTGAACAACAGGAAACATGCAGAGTTGCTTACAATCAAATAGATGAAAAAACACATACAAAAAACCTAGATAATAATCATGAACAAGCTTAATATTGAATTATGAACTGTAAAGGAACTTACAAAATGTGACATTACGAACCTGGTCAAGCGCACAAGAAAAAATATCTTGGGCATGACCCTGGTTGACAAGTTGTATTGCTCATGATGCAAGAGGATTTGTACCTGCACTGCCAAGTCAATCAAAATCCATCATTATTTGTACAATAAATACAAGTAATTGATGTAGTATTTTTTACTCTAAGATGCATTCTTATGATAATGTTAGAACATATGTTGAAAATGTCAAAACATACCTAAATAAGCTCCTCTTCGTTTCAAGAACAATTTATTGGAGTCGCATGAACTTGGAACAAGCCTCCCACGATTTGAAAGAGTAGCAACTAAGTCAATAGTGACTTTTTTGTTGCTACGCTGGATCGAGGGAGGTTTGCTCCAAGATTAAATCGCTCCAATAAATTATTCTCTACTAAACAGGGCCAACCACGTGAAGGTGGAAGCTCTTATGGCCCCTCCTCCCCCCTCACATCACTCTCAATTCCCCAATACCCAATCTATATTTCATTTTTTACTTTCATGAGCATAAAAAAAAATATTCAATAACTAATAAAAAAGCAATTCAACAAAAAGTACGCAAGGAAACATTGCAATTAATGCTTGACATAAAAATAGTATGATAAATGATTTTTTTATATAACGCAAAAAACGTTCCAAGTATGGTAACGTTTGTCTTATAATAATACAATATTTTACATTGTCAAATTTTCTTTTTCTTCTTCCTATTTTTAAAGCTCCTAATTACATCATCAATATCATCGTGCTCTGCTCCTGTTTCATGCCTTTCAACCTGCACTGCTGACCTAGTTGCGTATTCACGATGTCTGGGCTCATCCAGTGACGGGGCATCGCCTACAAAAACAGATAATATTAAATTTTAATTGTCAGTTTTTAAATATCATTGAACTAGTTCGGTAATATTAATAAAAAAAATTGTAATGAGATTATTTACCTGGTGCACCAGTTGTCGCCGCTGACCTAGTTGCGTAGTCACGATGTCTGGTCTCATCCAGTGACGGGGCATCGCCTACAAAAACACATAATATTAAATTTTAATTGTCAATTTTTAAATATCATTGAACTAGTTCGGTAATATTAATAAAAAAAATTGCAATGAGATTATTTACCTGGTGCACCAGTTGTCGCCGCTGACCTAGTTGCGTAGTCACGATGTCTGGTCTCATACAGTGACGGGGCATCGCCTACAAAAACAGATAATATTAAATTTTAATTGTCAGTTTTTAAATATCATTGAACTAGTTCGGTAATATTAATAAATAAAAAATTGCAATGAGATTATTTACCTGGTGCACCAGTTGTCGCCGCTGACCTAGTTGCGTAGTCACGATGTCTGGTCTCATCCAGTGACGGGGCATCGCCTACAAAAACAGATAATATTAAATTTTAATTGTCATTTTTAAATATCATTGAACTAGTTCGGTAATATTAATAAAAAAAATTGCAATGAGATTATTTACCTGGTGCACCAGTTGTCGCCGTTGGGACTGTTGCCCTGTCTTCCTCTCTGGTGGTAAGATCCTCAAGGGAAACATTCTCTGTCATTTAAACAAAAAACGTTATAAGGACAACCATCAAGGTATAATTAGAAAAATTATAAGTGGAAATTAATTACCGTCACGACCCTCACTGATAGTAGCATTGTCGGCCTGGTCCCCACTACAATGATCAGGTTGCACGTGAGGATCATCTACATCTGGCTCTAAAACTGGGTTATTTGCCTCGTCAGTAGTGCTGCTCCCCTGATTTAAACAAATTTGTTAGACATTAAATTTATGGACAAAAACAAACATATTGAAAGGTTAATGTTTTACCTTATCAGGCATTCTGGATCTTGGGACCTGCCCCAAGCTTCTGCGACGTTCAACCACGGCTTGATAGCCGAAATGGAAAGCGATATTTTTATCTTCCTCTGTAGTTTCTGTTCCGAAGTCATCACCCTACATTACATATGATTGTGTATTTTTAATCATATTTGATAGGATTACAAAAACGTTGGAAGGCGATACAATTAATTATAAGATGTTTAGCTACTTACAATTCTTGCGGCTAATTTCAAGTAGCCGCCCTGGCCTAGCTTGTGATGGCCCTTTTTTTCAATCCTAGCTTTGGTTGCCTTCGAGGTGTCAGGCAACCTAGCATCAAAATATTGAAGTCAGATATGACGTAGTACACTTTTATTTTAGACATAGAGAAAATTAAAGCTATTGAATTAAAGTTGTAATTTACCTTGCGGGTCCAGTTGGCATTTTTCCTTCTTTCTTTGCCCTTTTCTCTTTTCCGTCATGGATGAGTGCTTTCCACTCACTCTCTGGAACTATGAGAGGATGCTCGTATCTAGGGTTAAATTGCAATTGCGTCCTATTGGTGTCCCTGGTATATTTCAAATATTTGCCGGCTACCCGAGCCACCGCTGTTCTGTTAAATGTGCCAACCCCAAAAAGGGCTTCTAGATAATCTAGAAGTTATTTTTTTTCAGGTTGGAATTCTAGGAATTCCACCCTATGCGTATGGTTGGGCAAAAAATTACCAACACATGGCTCTCCAAAAACCTATAGAACTCATTGTTTCCTACACAAAAAAACAAAAAAAAACAAAAAAAATAACAAAAAACAAAAAAAAATAACAAAAACAAAAACAAAAAAAACAAAAACCTGTAGAACTCATTGTTTCCTACACAGAAAAAGAAAAAAAAAAAAGATATTATCATTAATTTAAAAATAAAAATCATGATAAATATGTTTTAGATAAAGTACATGAAATAGTTAAAATATTAAAATTTACCTGGGAGTTGTACATGCTTTATAGGGACACCTTCATCGTTCACCAACAACATGCCATTAATGGTCCTTGTGGATCTGACATGTATAGCTCCAAGAAACGCAATAATGTAGTTGGCCATATCAACCTCATCATTTCCAACACGTTCAGCGGTTGGCTGGGTGTCTGCTTGGGCAGGGTGTGTTTCTTGGCTGGCACCTAAAGGAGTAGAAGGTGTACGAGAGGGTTTTTGGGAAATCTCTTGCCCTTGTGTCCCACTACCACCAACACCGGGTTCAGCAAGTGCCAGAAAACGTTACATACAAAAGAACTTTTTGTTAGTTTAGTCAATGTAAAAATTAAAAATCAAACTATCACAATTCATCTCATGCAGAACAAAAAAAATATCCTTTTGACTTTTTATTATTACCTGATATGTTTCTAGCTGGCTCATAATTTTTTTTATCCTCTCTTATGTTTCAGGTGTTTGAGGCGCGTCTATCAAAGTATTAAATTCTGACCTTGCATCTCGTGCCTTTTTTCACAACAAGAACACTGGAGATAGGGATGAAGAAAGATCTTCCTCAAAGAGGGAATCATCAGGCGTACCATGGCTAGGTGTCTGCATATTTGAACAAAATTAATATTATTTCAATTATGTAAATAACTAAAATACCCGAAGATAGAGCAATGCTGGCACTTTACATGTTCTTCCACTGGCCTCTTTCCGCGATCATCCCGTCTCGGGGTTGTTCCTGTACTGCCCTGATCAATCTGTCACATTGGAATAAAATTATAAATGTAAAAACTTGAAAACAATATCTAACTTGAAAACACAAAATGAAAACTGAAATAATTTCTAATAAGACACCGAAAGACAGAGTTAGAGTTTCAAATATGCCTTGCATTGAATTCAGTCCTGGAAACATGTCATTGCATATTAAGGCACCCAAACAAGAGACGAGTTGACAATGAAGACCTTATTGAATATATTGTTGGAGCAACTTCTAGTAAACTTGTTGTGAAGACCTTGAGGAAATTTTTGGAGCAACATTGTTGAAGTTGATGGTATAGCATTGTTGGAGACGATCTTGAAGGGCCTTGAAGTGAAGCTTTTGGAGCAACTATTGGAAAATCCTTAGAGCATTTAAGTAAGGCACTTTCTATCTTCCATCACCTTTTTCCTTTCAATATCCTTTAAACGATTTTGTTGATATTTAATGTTTGAAATCACATTATAATTCCTTGATTATATGCGTTTGGGGACTTTCCCTTTGAAATTACCCAAAAATACCCTGGCAATTTTATCTTCAGGATGCATGTCTGACCCTATTGTTCAATATTTTGATTGATAGTAGTAAACATAGAGAGTTATGGGGCTCTTGACTTGGTTTGGTTGGGCCATTAGATCCCTAACATCTACTAGGGAGAACCCCCCTTGAGTTGGAGGAGAGCTAGCCCGAAGTGAAAAGAGGTTGGTGAGGTGAAAATGGGGCTATTGAATTACACATGGTATCACACTTTAGCTTTAGGAATTTATCTTGAGAAGTGCGAGATTTTGCTATATCAATTCTCAAATTGTTTACAACACTATTGTTAAGAACTAATAAGAAGTGATGTTGAGGGATTTTTGGGTATAAGAAACAATACCATTTAAAAACTAGGGTTCTCAGTCCTTGGCATTCCTTCACCCAGGCCTAGGGGCACACTAGAATAATTTCACACTAAACCATGCAAACTTAAAAGTAACTTAACAGATCCATAAAGTAATAATAATCATAATTCCTAATTTCCTATTGTACGATATGATGCAAATTATTAAAACATGAAGCAATGAAGACATGCAATGTCTGAATTTCAAGATTGATGAACCAACACAAGAAGTTAGAAACTACAACTTTGATTCAATACTTTGTGTCCTAACTCCATGAAGGAATCTGGTTTGTAGTACAGAACATGCATCGTGTATTATCAATTCTTAATCGACAACAACTAAAGGTCATCTACCTCATCAATTCCTTCCCATTTTGTGTTTTTATGTTATATTCCTTATAAAAGTGTCAAATTTCTCTCAAAGTAAGCAACCACTGAATAAAATAAAAATAGTTGAGATATGATTGAGAAATGGTCATTTATTTCTTGAAAGGATCTTCACAATTTATTTGGTTGTTTTTCATCTCAAGAAACAAGAAATGACCTAAGAAACTATCGTGATGTAATATAAGAAACAACACGGTGCAATGGCCATTTTCAAAGCCAAATGATGTCCATTGAGGACATGCCCTTTATTTGGTTCCCGTTTCATAGGAGTTTCGGGTAGAAATGGAACTTTGTTGTACCATTTCCAGTAGTAAAAAGGGAAAACCTTCTTTTTCCATGGGAAATAATTTACCTTTCCTTTTTCAAGATAATCTAAATCACAAAAAATATGAACTACACTGCACACATTCTTGGATAATGTGAAAGTGGAAAAGGAATACCCTACACAAGTGATGTACACATGTACATTTGAACACTAATAGATTTTTGTAGTTGAAATGCAATGCTTGTTTTCATTTAAATGTAGGGTTTTTAAAGCAGGGAGAAATAATGGCTGCCAAATTAATAAGCGTTTCTTTGGGAAAAATTTAAATCTTGTATTGGTGATGAAGATAATAGAGGGTATTGAATCTTGACTCTTGACATCTACAGAGAACCCTACAGCCTAACACAATCCAATGGAATTGACCAAAAAAACCCAAATAGATTCAACCCTACTATAGGAGGAAGGGCCTGCAGTAAGAACTTACCATTTTGCAAGAGCTGAGGGAAAATGTTGTTCTGCAAGAGCTGAGGGCGAACGCTGAGGGCGAATGCTGAGGGCAAATGCTGTTCTGCAAGAGCTAAGGGCGAATGTTGTTTGTTGTTCTCGCAAAGCTCGCTCGACTGTGTCGTTCTCCGCAAGAGCTCAAGGAAAATGCTGAGGGTGAATGTTGTTCTGCAAGAGCTCAAGGCGAATGCTATTTTGCAAGAGCTGAGGGCGAATGCTATTCTGCAAGAGCTGAGGGCGAATGCTATTCTGCAAGAGCTGAGGGTGAATGCTGAGGGCGAATGCTGTTCTGCAAGAGGTGAGGGCGAATGCTAAGGGCAAATGTTGTTCTGCAAGAGCTGAGGGCGAATGTTGTTCTGCAAGAGCTGAGGGCGAACGCTGAGGGTGAATGCAGGGCGAATGTTGTTCTACAAGAGCTCAGGGCGAATTTTTTTCTGCAAGAGCTCAGGGCGAACGCTGAGGGCGAATGCTGTTCTGCAAGAGCTCAGGGCGAATGCTGAGGGCGAATGCTGAGGGTGAATGCTGTTCTGCAAGAGCTGAGGGCGAATGCTGAGGGCGAATGTTGTTTTGCAACAACTGAGGGCGAATGCTGAGGGAAAATGTTGTTCTGTAAGAGCTAAGGGCGAATGCTGAGGGCGAATGCTATTCTGCAAGAGTGGAGGGCGAATGCGCGCATGATATCAGACGTTAATGTAGCTATTGCGACGGATATAAGTTTCGTATTTTTAATAAAATCATTTTTTATGTAGTGCGCATATAAGTTTCGTATTTTTATGTAGCACGCATATAAGTGTAGTTATACCAACGGCGGACAAAGCATCGCTATTGCGACGGATGCCTCCAAACGTTGCAATTGCGACACTTAGACATTGTGTCGCACTTGCGACGTTTGGAGGCATTTGTCGCAATAGCGACGCTTTGGGGCATAGTGTCACAATTGTGATGTCTTCCTCCAAACGTCGCAATTGCGACACTTTGTCTAAGTGTCGGCATTGCGACACTTTTCTATAAACGTCGGTATAATGACGATTTCGGGCGGGATTGAAAAAATTTGCGGAAATTTCCGACATTTGGTCAAAAGCGTCGGAACCAAGTGTCGGAATTTCCCCCAAATGTACTAGTGTTTCCACCACCCCTATCAAACATCTGTGGAATTTAATGTAGAACATCCTCTCACTTTTTCTGCTACTATCGCAACAAATGAAATTGAGAAGCATAAAAAATACAATGAATCAATTGTGTCTCTACAACTTTCTACTAAGAAAACTACACTGATGTTGATTATGCACTCTACCGCTTGCAATGCTATCAACACTTCTTTGGCTATGATGTTATTTTCAGTAAGGGGAAAGTCTTCCTGAAACGTGTAGCTTCCGAGCAAGTGAGACAGATTGGAGTTAGAGCGAAAAATTTCTACAAGATACATGTATATTTTTCCATGCATGTAGCTATACCTCTAGGAGTGAGGTGGGGTGATGTAGAGCCTTAGCCCCAAAGTTGCAAAGATTTGGGCAGGGTCCTCCTCATGGATCATTGCCTTGCTACCGGGGCCCACAATATTCATTAGTAGAAGGATAAATGTGAGTTGGTGCAGTCAGATGTTTAGGAGCCCAGGTACAAACATAACATATTTGAGGCAAATATGGGAGAAATAATCCATATTAAAGGTTACAATACCAATTCTTGTAGCATTTTTCCTCCCATCATCCCCAAATTCAATATGCATCTAGAGATCCTTCTGCTCTAGGGTACTGAAAAATTCCTTGTTTCTTGTCATATGGTAAGATTGTTAGGTCCCTATAATACTAGTGTATCCCCTTATTTTTATTGTTAGTGTAACCCCCTTATTTTTATTGTTGTGCCCATGTAGTCCCCATATTGTTATTATTGTGCCCCATAAAATCCCACTATTGTTATTTATGTGCCCTTACATTATTATTGTTATGTAGGTTGTGATTATATTGTGAACCCTTAGAGTCCTATATATAGAAAGGAGGTTTTTTCATTTGAATCATCCAATAATTTTTAATTTATGTGATGTGAAGGAGGTTCCCCCCTCGAAGAGGATAATTTTAAAGTCATTTATATATGTTTTCTTCTATTTTGTGAGTTGGTTGCATAACATTTCGTATCAGAGCTTTGGATTCTAGGGTTTCACTTCTTCAAACAAGACATCTTGGAATTTTTACTATAAACTTTCTTATACGAGGCTTTAGAAGTTGAATTTCGACCACGTGGAGCTGAAATCTTGGTGAACTTCGTGTAAAAATTTCAGATATTGGTTCGCTATATTTTCAAATATATGATCCGGGGAAGTTATGGTTTTTGGAGGCTCCAAAATTCAGTCTCTAAAAGGTGACCTAGGGAAAATCATCACAAATTTCATTTTATACATCGGATTTGAATCCTATAAAAGTGACTGAACGTGCATAGAATTTATTTATATTTTAGCAATTTCAGGGCCAAAGGTCAAAACAATGACACCTGGCACTTCATACAAGTTTGCACTACTGAACTAGACTATAATTAGGTCATTGTGGGATATCGGGCATAAATATTTTTTGAAGACTCCAATCTCAGTTTAACTTGTGTGTTGTTATCACTCTAAGAATTCCCAAAGTTGTGAGATTTTGATTTTATAGTTTAAGGAATATTAGAGGTAACCATAGA